>JBBMEG010013852.1:0-14582 GCA_037832605.1 Cyclanthera cordifolia
ATTATTGAACAAATTTTGATTAATATTGACTTCATAAGTCAAATTTTAAGCTTTTTTTTTCAACGTTTGGGAGATGAAATTTGGACTCTATGAAGTGAACGAATCAAAATGGAACAAAACTCAAAGTTCAAAAATTGAAATTGAATTTTTGAAAGTTGAAGAAGCAAAATAGAACAAAGGCGAACAGAGTTGAAAACCAAAAATAGTATTTTACCCTAAATTGAAAACAAATAATTGGAACTATATATGATCCCCTATTCTCAATAATGATGATCTATCTAGCTCTTAGGGGAGTAATATTGTGTTTTATTTCTGTTTTATAATTGATAAAAATTTCTCTACACATTAATATACAAAAAAGTAGTGTATAGAAGTCTTACATCTTACCTATATACACTACAAGAATATTTATTTTTTTCGATAATTACATTTGCGGTCGCAAATTGCCACTTTTCCTTACGGTAAATAAATCCTCGGCGATTCCCGTCATCGAGAAGAAGGTGTTTTTTAGTAGTGATAACACCATGAGTACTATAAAATTATTTCATAAAATGCGAAACTTCTCTACACATGCATGAATTTTAACCACGTTATAAGTTTTAATATTTCAAGCAAACTACCCTGGAAAAAAAAAAAAAAAAAAAAAAAAAAAAAAACAGCAGTGTTCCTAGTCATCAGGTGAAAAAGTCAGCTTTGGTTCTATCTTTTTCATATTTCCTAGGCTTATATATTGAATAAATTTCTATATATGAATTTCTTACCTAATAATGTTCAACCTACCTTTTATATTTTGTTAATTATAATTTGGACTTTTTAATTATTTATTGTCAAAATTGTTATACCTCAATTGATATTAATAACCTCAAAGTCCAATATTGTTTACTCTCTCAATCTCACATTTGCACTAAACAAATTATTTATTACGCGTACTAATCATAAAATAATTTTATAAATACCTCCATATAATATAATAATTTAGAAACTCTATTCATCAATTAATTATACATTACATACAAATATATATAAGTTTATATATCTAAAAAAAAATACAAATGTATAAGTTGCTTATTTCATTATTAATTAATTTTGATATGGAATTTTTCTTTGTAAATAAAAATCAAATTGAAATATTTGATTAAAGGAAAGGTAAATTCAAAGTTACCCAAAAATGAAATATTATAGTAAGTATATATTATTATAAAATAATTATAAATGTAGTTAAATTTTAAAATTTTAAAATATTTATATATATATATATATATATAATTATTAATATTTTATTATAAGAAAATACATGATAATACTTACCGCTAGCGCTTTGATAAATTTTTCTAAAAGAATATCCAACCAAAACTATGGAATGATTATAATAAGGAAAAACAAGAGTGATCTTAAATATATTTTCTGTATTTAAGGAAACATGAGAACATCCTCATCAGTCTATACACATATATATACATATATACACATATATATACACATACATATGTATATATATATATAAATAAAAGACACTTGGCCACTACTTGAACTTCATTACTTAGAAAAGCTTCCAAACTGGAATCCATGGCTGCCATTTCAATGTTCATTTATTTTCTTCTCTTATCATTCTCTGAAGCAACCACCACCGGTGGCAGCGACCATGGCTTCACTACCACTCTCTTCCACCGCGATTCTCCTCTCTCTCCTCTCTACAACTCTTCTCTCTCTTCCCACGACCGCCTCGCCAACGCTCTCCGCCGCTCCATTTCCCGCTCCACAGCCCTCCTCGACCGCGCCTCGGCCGGAATCCAATCCCCTCTCTTCCCCAACAGCGGGGAGTTTCTAATGTCCCTTTCCATCGGAACCCCGCCGGTGAATGTCATTGCAATCGCCGACACCGGCAGCGATCTGATGTGGACTCAATGCTTACCTTGTCATCAATGCTTCAACCAATCACTCCCCTTTTTTAATCCAAGTCATTCCTCCACTTATCGCCACGTGTCATGCACGTCGGATGCATGTAACTCCCTTCAGACCTCTCAATGTGGTCCCCACCAAACGTGCAGTTTCCAATACGGTTATGGAGACCAATCATGCACGAACGGTGACCTAGCATCTGATAAAATCACCATCGGGTCACTCCAACTCCCCAACACAGTCATCGGATGCAGCCACCAAAGCAGCGGCGATTTCGGCGGAGTTGCCTCCGGAATTGTCGGACTCGGTGGCGGCCCTCTCTCTTTAGTTTCACAAATGACCAAAATCGCCGCCGTCACACCACAATTCTCATATTGCTTACCGTCATTCATCGAAAACCCCAACGTCACCGGCAAAATAAACTTCGGTCCAAACGCTGTCGTTTCAGGAACCCAAGCCGTTTCCACTCCTCTCGTCTCAAAATCTCCCGATACGTTCTATTACTTAACGCTTGAAGCAATCTCCGTCGCGAACAAACGAATTGAGGCTTTGAACGACATGTCGTCGGCCGTTCCACAAGGGAATATCATTATCGATTCCGGTACGACATATACGTTTCTGCCATCGTATCTATTAGACGGCGTCGTTTCGGCTTTGAAGAGTGTTATTAAAGCGAAGCCGTTGGAGGATCATCCGGTTTTGATTTTGGAACCGTGCTATGCCGTGGGCGACGGAATCGATTTAGATATCCCGGTGATTACGGCGCACTTTGCCGGTGGTGCTGACGTGGATTTGTTACCGTTAAATACGTTCGTGAAGGTGGCTGATAATGTGACGTGTTTGAATTTTGTGGAGAACACGAAGTTTTCTATTTTTGGAAATATGGCGCAGACGAACTTTTTGGTCGGGTTTGATCTTGGCCGGAAGACTGTGTCGTTTAAACCTACGGTTTGTGCTTAGAAACGACATGTTGGTTTCTCAAAATGTTTGTTTGTTTACAAAACGACATGTCGGTGCCAACAAAGTTTGTTTTAGGATTAATTTTTGTTTGATGTAGTAATAAATTCAATGAACTAAACTTGTTTTCTCTCGACTATCTCTAGAATAATTAATATTTAGGTAACTTTGTAGGAAGTATTTAGCTTTTTACCATTTGTGAGTGTACAATAATTTATTATACCTATCATTTATCACTCATTATTTAAATCATCAATATTTATAAATTTATAATGGAATTTCTATAGGTGCATTACTTAACATATTATTATCTTCATAATTGTGATGGAAAGCATGTATTAAATACTTTATGTACTCAAATTTTGCTCTATAATTGTGTTCTCCCTTTAAAAATATATTATAGGTCATGTTTTTATTAGAAAGTGTGACATCTATCTCAAAATCAATTCCGAAGGGTATTCAAGTTTATCTTATAAATGAGTTAAAAAGTCTTCATTTTTTAGATTTTGGGACAAATTGCCACAATTAAGATGGGTATCGCTTACCCAGAAAAACATATTTTCATTTAGTTTAGAATGTTAGCTAATATCCATTAGCATCCACTCGATCAGTGATTCGAGTCTCGTATTGTCTTCTATATAAACATTTTCTTTTCTTTCTATATATATTTTGGCATGGTCGTGATAGAAAAGTGTACATTTATAATTTCATGATCATTTGGGTCCACTTTGATTTTTTTTTTTTTTTTTTTTTTGAAATTACAACAATTGGAGATAATTGAATTCGAACCTGTAACTTTATGATTTTTCGACATTTGTTGATGTCGTCCAGCTACTGGTCTTTTGGACTAATTATTATAATTTTAATAACTAAAATTTAGTTTTTATAGTTAAATAAAAATTTAAAATAGTCATTATTATTCGTAGCATTTATAAAATTAATACGCGAAAATTATTTATACGTATACGTATATATCGGGTAATTTTTGTTTGTTTTATCATCTATTTAACTCACCACGTTATATCTTGCGTACGAATAAATTTATTTTTAAGCACGTAATTTTCAAGATTATGAATGGCAATATTTATTTTTAGATTTTATAAATATCATAAGAACAAAATTATTAAATTGAAAATTATAATCACCATTGAATGGTCTAACAGTAAAGTAATGCCTTGAGGTAATTAAGGTGATGAGTTGAATTGGTCATTTTCGAAGAATTAATTTTCTACGAGTTTTCTTGACATCCAAATATTGTAGGACCACATTATATGTCCCGGGACAATAGTCGAGATGTCTACACAAGCTGTACGTACCGATAATGATGGATATCAAAAATAAAATTTAATGGAAAATTATAAAAACTAAATAATAATTTTGTTTAAAATCATACACGCCAAATTCTCACTTTCAGTATTAATAAATATATTTTCTACGTTTAATGAATTAGCATGAGAATATCATTATCAAGATAATCCCATGTCTTAAAATTAAAAAATTAGAATAAATAATAATAATTATCCCATGCAAATTTTCTCACTCTTCTTTCTAAAAATCTCTCTAAATTACTGTATATAAAATTTCAAGGTTTAATTAGTTAAAGAAAAAAAAAAAAAAAAAAAAAACTGAAAATCCCACGATGAAGTCCACGTCTGTTATTTCATTTTTCGTTTATTTTCTTCTCTTCTCTTTCTCTAAAGCAACCGCCAAAGGCAGCGGCGACCACGGCTTCACCACGACTCTCTGCCACCGCGATTCCCCTCTCTCTCCTCTCTACAACTCTTCTCTCTCTCCCTACGATAGCCTCATCGCTGCCCTCCGCCGCTCCATTTCACGCGCCGCCGCCCTCCATAACCGCGCCGCAGCCGGAATCCAATCCCGACTCATCCCAAACGGCGGAGAGTTTCTGATGTCCATCTCCATCGGAACACCGCCGATGAACGTCATCGCAATTGCCGACACCGGCAGCGATCTGACGTGGACCCAGTGCTTGCCATGTAAACAATGCTTCAACCAATCGCTCCCCATTTTTAATCCACCTCGATCCTCAACCTACCGCCACGTGTCGTGCACGTCCGATGCATGTCGCTCCATCGAGGACACCCCTTGTGGTCCCCACCTCCGAACGTGCAGCTACATATACACCTACGGAGACAATTCCTTCACGTACGGTGACCTGGCATCTGATAAAATAACCATCGGGTCTCTCCAACTAAACGACGCCGTTTTCGGCTGCGGTCACAAAAACGGCGGCGTTTTCGCCGGAGATTCCTCGGGAATCATCGGACTCGGCGGCGGCCCTCTCTCTTTAGTCTCACAAATGACAAAAATCGCCGCCGTTGCACCGAAATTCTCATATTGCTTGCCGTATTTTGTCGACAATGCAAATCGCACCGGCGAAATAAACTTCGGCCGAAACGCCGTGGTTTCGGGAAATCGAGCCGTTTCTACTCCTCTCGTGTCGAAATTTCCGAATACGTACTATTACTTCACGCTTGAAGCAATGTCCGTTGCAAATTATCGGTTTGAGGTTTCGAACGACATGTCGTTGTCGGCCGTGTCGAAAGGGAATATTATTATTGATTCTGGCACTACGATGACGTTTATTCCATCGAATATCTACGACGGCGTCGTTTCGAGTTTGAGGAGTGTTATAAAGGCGAAGCCGGTGGATGACCCGATTGGGGTTTTCGAACTCTGCTACGTCGTGGGCGGCGGTGATGAATTGGATATTCCGGTCGTTACGGCTCATTTTGGCGGTGGCGCCGATGTGAAATTGTTGCCGTTGAATACGTTTGTGATGGTGGCTGATAATGTGACTTGTTTGGCGTTTGCGCCGTCGATGGATTTGGCTATTTTTGGGAATTTGGCGCAGATGAATTTTTTGATTGGATATGATCTCGAGGAAAAGAGTCTGTCGTTTAAGCCTACTATTTGTTCTTAAAGACGACATGTCGTTTTAGTTATTTTTCTTATAAAATTATACCAACTTGTTTTTAATTTGATTCGATGGATGTTAGTGAATTAAATAATTAATAATCCTCACTTCTTAATTTTGATTTGAGTAAACCTTTTGCCCTCATATGATAACATGTAACCTGTTGAAAATGTTTTAATGTTGTTTCTTTTTTCCTTGTTTTTAAATGTTTTTGTTTAAAATCAAATTATCAGTTTTTTTTTTTAGTACAATTTGGGGAGGCGTTCTACGCAAAAGTGATATAAAAGAGACTCAAACAACTAATCGAGTGAATGCTATACTCATTTTAATAATCAATTTACCATCGGATTATACATAACTATATATTTTGATTCAATTATTTTCAATAAGAATTTTAACAACTAGGTTGACCCTATAACTATATTTTTTTAATTATTATTGATAGTTAAATTAAATATCATAACAAGTATTTAAAGTTTAATTTAAAATTATAGTCAAAAGAGTACTAGCTCAGTTGCATTTGGGTAAATTTGATGGTATTAAATTCTTTTGTTCTATTTTTTTTTTTTCTTTTTAATTTCTCTACTATTTTCTGCTTTCTGCTGTAATTAGAGAAGAGTTTCCAACGAGATATGTCTCTTAGAGGGTGTTTGTTTGTAAAATTGTGGAGTGTTTAGAAATGATGAGTTATTTTGAGTGATTATAAAGAAGAAATTGTAATAATAGCTTGTTTGTATAAGATTTTAAAGTGTGATTATAAAAACTCGTTAATAAACTATATATTAGAATATGATGCTTTTTTTACTAACCTAAATTTTCGAGTTGGTGAATCCATTAATAAGTCTTATTACAACAATGCACCTTGACCTATATATTTTTGAATGTGATTGTGTTTAGTTGTTAGGTTGTGTTTGTCTAATTTTATAAGACTCGAATCATAGTTCATGAATCTATAACTAATACTACATTCAAACTTAAGATGCTTATATCGATAATTAATCACCCAAAATCGATCCAACTCAACTAGAAACTCTTATAGTTTGATAGATGATGCTTGAGCTGTCAATGTTTAATTTTTACTTTCGCTTTTAATTAAGCTAATATGGCCATAATTTCTAATTAATATTAAAATTACTTTATAAAAAATATATAATTATAAATATTTTGTATTTATAATTTTGTAAATAAAATATGATTTATCATTTATATTTATATTTATGTAAAATAATATATAGTTCAAACTACAAATATTAAAAAAAAAAAAAAAAAAAAAAAACTTCTAAGAATCTCTTGAAATTTTTTCTAAAAGTAGTTTGTAGAAGTTTTAAAAAAAATCTATCTATCAAAATATATTATACATTAATAATAATTCACTTAAGTAAACATGAGTAATTCCTTAACGATATTAATGTGTATATATGAAACATGAAGTCATAGATTATCAATCACTTCTTTGTCACAGACTTACTTATGTTAACCAAGTTATTGTTCTATAAATATAGTATTGATTATAATTTAACATTTAAATATTATCTTATATTATAATTTAATAAAATATTTGTTAGAAGATCTTTTGAGATCGTTATAATTATTATATACGCTATATAAATTCGTTGAAAGTTAATTAAAAATCTATACATTCTTCAAAATTAATCATGGTATCCAGAGTTTCATGTGATATATTATTTTGGTAGCGTGATCGTTGACAATTTGACGATTTGCAGATCGATGGTGAAATCGACACATCATATAGCATATATGTGTGTATGTTGTGTAATTGACAACAATTCGACGATATGTGAAATCTGCTCACTTCATGAGATGCAATAGATTTAGCATCTTTATTTGTGATATATTCAAATTAAAGGTGTCAGATTTTATTTTCAAGTTCATCATGTTTTACATACTAAAAGTGTTAAAGAATAAATATATATATATATATATATATTTTTTTTTTAAATAGTTAAAGAATAAATATCATTTAAGATTGGTTAAGGTTTATCATTTAAATATTAGTAAATATTAAAATTAAATAATATATTTGTTAACCAAAAAGTGTCTCTCTCTACAAATTTTTGAAGAATACTTAGTTCTTAAGGATTTCTTTTCGTTTTTTTTTTTTTTGGTAACCCGTTATTTATTAAACAAAAGACTATAATTAAAAAAAAAAAAAAAAAGCAATTTCTATTTTCCATGTTAAAACGCTTTTTCATCAAACTATTAAGAGTTTCTTTTTTTAGAAAAATCTTTCTTTAAAATACTTTCTATTACTATAACAATAGTAATATTAGAATGACCCAAAAGAAAGCTAGTTGAAAACTTCGCTTTTATTTGACAATTCTTTCATTATTTGGTGGTAATCAATTCAATATCACGTGACAAATTTAATTAATCTTAAACATTGTTATTTTGCTCTTATTTATTTGAGAACAGTGCTGTTTTTTTTTTTTTTTTTAGAATTTGTAATCTTTCCCTCCTAATTTATACTAAAAAATACTTTTATCTTTTGATTTATAAATAAAATAATAATGATAATAATACAATGAGTATGATTAATGAAGAAAACTTTAAACGTGTTTTCTTAACAATTTTCCTAATATGAATCTTCTTTTTAAAGATAGTCCAAAGAGGAAGTTAGTTTTAAGTAACAAACTCTAGCTTTAGCATTTATACTTCCTATTTCTTTCATTTTGTCCACTAATTTATAGTTGACTTCAATTTTTTTTTTTTAATTACTTTTTCTCTTTTTAAGCTTAAAATTTTACAAGAGCTGGTTAGTGATTTGAATTTTTGAACTTTAATCAATGTTATATATGTCAATTGTTCTTGAGTCAAATTTGTTTTTCACAAAATTATTAAATAAATTCAAAACTACCAATAAATTAAGTACTCACATATAGAAAATACATGGTTACTTTTATTATTATTATTAGATTTTGATATAAAACTTTATATATTTTCATAGAATCCATGAACTTCAAACAAAATATAATAAAAAAAATTAAGATCTGATTCAAGAATGATGAATGTAGATATAATATTTTTTATGTTTTTTTTTTATTAAAAAAAATAAAGAGATTTTGCATCATGATTTAATTATGATATATGAATTTGTTATTTACCTGCAGACTCATTGTTAAGCTCTTTTAAGGTAACTAGTTACAAAAATAGGAGTGATTCAAAACAATATATTTTCAATATGTTTTAGGAAATATGATAATATCCATATCAATATAATCCATGCAAACTTTCACTATCCTATGTCATCTCTAAATTACTATAAATTTAAGTAGAAACCTGGCCACTAAGACATAACTTCATCCCTCTCAAAGCTAATTCCAAACTTAGAATCCATGGCTACCATTCTTATTTTCTTCTATTTTCTTCTCTTCTCATTCTCCGAAGCAATCAGTAACGATCGCGGCGACCTCGGCTTCACCACCACTCTCTTCCATCGTGATTCCCCTCTCTCTCCTCTCTACAATTCTTCTCTCTCTCCCTACGATCGCCTCACCAACGCCCTCCGCCGCTCCATTTCCCGCTCTGTCGCCCTCCTCGACCACGCCTCTAGTGGAATCCAATCCCCACTCATCTCCAACGGCGGCGAGTTTCTAATGTCCCTTTCCATTGGAACCCCGCCCGTGAATGTCATTGCGATCGCGGACACCGGTAGCGATCTGACATGGACTCAATGTTTGCCATGTAAACAATGCTTCAACCAATCACTCCCTATTTTTAATCCAAATCAATCTTCCTCATATCGCCACGTGTCATGCTCGTCAGATATCTGCCACTCCCTAGACGGTTCTCAATGTGGGCCCGACCTCCAAACATGCAACTACCAATACGTATACGGAGACTTCTCTTACACCAATGGTGACTTGGCATCGGATAAAATTACCATCGGGTCCTTCCAACTAGGACAAACAATCATTGGTTGTGGCCACGAAAACGGCGGCGATTTCGGCGGAGTTACCTCGGGAATCGTCGGACTCGGCGGCGGCCCTCTCTCTTTAGTGTCGCAAATGACTAAAATCGCCGCCGTCGAACAGCAATTCTCATATTGCTTGCCGTCATTCCTCGGCGAAGCCAATGTAACTGGCAAAATAGACTTCGGCCCAAACGCCGCCGTTTCGGGAACTCAAGTCGTTTCTACTCCTCTCGTCTCAAAATCTCCCGACACGTTCTATTACTTAACTCTCGAAGCGATCACCGTCGCGAACAAGCGATTTGATGTTTCGAACGACATGTCGAACGTAACGAAAGGGAATATCATTATCGATTCTGGTACGACATTAATGTTTCTGCCGGATGTTTTGTACGTCGGGGTCGTTTCGACTTTGAAGAGTGTTATTAAAGCAAAGCCCGTGGAGGATCCAACTGAGATGTTGGAACTCTGCTACGCCGTAGGGGATGGTGATAATCATTTGGATATTCCGATCATTACGGCGCACTTTGCCGGTGGCGCCGACGTGAATTTGTTACCGTTGAATACGTTTGTGATGGTGACTGATAATGTGACTTGTTTGACGTTTGTGCCGGCGATGGATTTGGCCATTTTTGGAAACTTGGCGCAAATGAATTTTTTGGTTGGGTATAATCTTGAGCAGAGGAGTTTGTCGTTTAAGCCTACTCTCTGTGGTTAGAGACGACATGTCGTTTTTTTTAACTTTCTGTTTGTTTTTCCTTTTATCAATAATTTCTCTTACAAAATCAAATCAACAAAGTTGTTTTATGATTAATTTGTTGGATGTAATAGTTAATTAATTAATTTTGCTTGTTAGTTTTTTTTTTTTTTTTTTTTTTTAACAAAACAAAACTTACCAAGACTTTTACGATCGATTATGTTTTGATTTAATATGTTTAAATTTTTAATAGTTGAGTAAAAATTGATGTCTAATAATTGACAAAAATATTGGTTTAATTTTTAATTGGTTCTATTTAATTTTTCGATTTTGATTTCAATAAAAAAAAATTTGATTTTATTTTTCAATTTTTTTATCTCATGTGCAATTTGATTTTAATTTAATTCAAATTATTTTTATTTTACTAACAAAGATAACATTGTCCATAAATATCACAACACTTGCAATACTTCATATTTAGTATTTAAATTTATTCTTTACAATACTTCGAAGTCAGCATGACTCAATTGGCATTAGAGATACACTAGCCTCTACTCCATCTTTAGTTAGAATCCAAAAAACCCCTTGAAATTACAATCTACATCATAAATTAAATATATATAGGGAAAAAAATACACTTTAGGATTGGTGACACAATAATATCATTGTTTGGTGTTAATCCCTTCAATCCTAGAAATAGGTGTCTGGCAGACATTTAATTGAGAACAGTATGCCTCTATGTAGTTTAAAACGATAAACTTATTCAATTTTTTTATGTTTGTTTAAGTACATATTTTAATGATTAAAATATAATAAAATAATCATCAAATAAACTCTCCCTTTGAGTACTTTTGTTTATTTTAAAATTTCAAATTTCAAATATCTTTTTTTTTTTATAACTTTCAAAAAATTTCAATTTTTGCCCATAAATTTTAAAAAAAATGTTCAATTTTAGTCTCTAAAAAAGTCTTAAAATTCATCTCTACATATTTAAAAAAAAAAAAAAATCTTTAAAGAAATTAAATTATTTCTCAATAAGTTTTAGAAATATATTTACAATGGTATTAAAATGGTTAAAATTATTATAATATTAATTTCAAAATTACCCTAAGAACTTTTTTATTTTAGCTAATAACGTAATCATATATTAAGTACAAAGTTGTACAAAAAAAAAAAAAAAAACAAGGTTCATAATGATATTTTAATTAAACAATAAGGTGGAAGATTAAACCATGATTAATTCCATTCATTCACGCACATTGATATCCAAAAGTTCATAATGTTATGTATTTATAGATTCTAAAAAAATCATATACATTAATTTCAAAAAAAAAATTCATATACATTAAAATTTTATTTTTTATCTGATAACTTAATAAAATTATTAATCAAATATATACACGCAGTAACTAAAGTACATAGGTGGACACAAAAAGTTAAGAGTGGCTTTGAAATAAGGAAATATTTTAAGTGATTTTGAAATGAGAAGTTATTTTGAGTTATTAAAAACGATGAGTTCTTTTGAATAATTAGAAATGAGCAATAATTTTGAATAGTTAGAATATGAAAAAAATTTAGTAAACACTCATTTCTAATCTTAAGTTAGATATACTACATTCCAAGACTATACTAGAGAAGTGAAAGCTACATAGTCCTCTGCATCTAAGAGTGAAAAGCAAAGGATAATCGGTCACAATAACAAATAAGAATGGGGATAATAGATCACCTTATCTAAACCGACGTCTGGCTAGAATCCTACCCCACTAGGTCTTCCTTTTTTTTAGGGATCCCTAGGTCTTCCATTTAGAATAAGAGTTGAATATGCATGCTATAATTCATAAATATTCTTTTGCTGAATCTTTTCAACTCGAAGATGACTAAGACAAAGTCATTGACTTGTTTATCAAATGTCTTTTCGACGTCGAGCTTGAAGACAACCTCTTTGGTCTTTTCGGCGCGCACCTCCATGAATCAATCATCTCATTCGCCATTATGAAGGTGAATCTTAGTTATGGTATTGGGAAAAACATTAAATCTTTCATTGAAAACTTTGGCTATAATTTTGTAAAGGTTTATGACTACACTAGCGCGAAAATTCACCTTGTTGATTCTTAACGTCTTTGAAATTAAGACAATGCGCAAGCCTTGTGAACTGCGTTTGTTGATGATGTTTTTTTTTTTTTAAAGTACATTGTTGATGATGAATTTATTAATGGATGTTAGTAAGTTTTGTTAACCATTCTTGTAAAATTATATAGTTGTGATTATAGATTTTAAATTCTTAAGTTATTTTTTGCCCAAACCTTTCAAATATTAATAAAATGTTTATAAAAAAAGTAAAAAAAAGTAAAAAAAAAATCTATAATGAGAAAATGAGAACAATTATTTTCGAATAATTTGCTATAATTTTTAAAGAAAATATGAGAAGGTAACAAAATATATTTTTGAAGCAATAAATTTTATGTTTTTCTTTTTTTTTTTTTTTTTTTTTTTAAGGGAGTCAAAACTTAGTGATGAAGATATTGTTTTAATGTTTTTTCGAAACTGATTTCATTTAAGTTTTAACAACAATAATTTTTTTTTTAAAAAAAATTAGTACAAAATTAGCTAAATGAGTATAGTTATGAAAGTTTTACTATATATATGAATATATTTGTATTTTTCTAAGACAAGAAAATATTACTATATAAAAAACTTGTATTCTATTTAGTATCTGACAAATAAATAAATATGTTAATATTTCATTGGTTTGGTCTTGATAAATTATTTGAATTTTGATTTAAGAAAAGCCATTCCAATAAAAACAAATAGGATTTTAAAAATATAGATACAAAGTTGATAACAATACTAGATAACTCATGTATGAAAATTGTATTTATTAATTTGATTTTCAAAGAAAAAAAAAACACTATCCAAACCCTCCTAAAATTGGTCAACTAATTTTTTTTTTTCTTAATCATACAACCTCGTGCAAACTCTCTAGAAGTCACTCACTATGCATATAAAAAGAGGAACCATATATATAGAGCCAGGAAATCCCTATCTCTAAAAAGAACCTTCTCAACTTCAATCCATGAATATTATCATAATAATCTTCTTCTATCTCCTCATCTTCTCCTTCTCTCAAACAATCGCGTACGAAAGCATTGACGATAATGGCTTCTCCACCTCTCTCTTCCATCGTGATTCTCCGGTCTCTCCTTTTTATAACCCATCTGTCAATCATTACAACCACTTAAATAATGCCTTCCGTCGTTCCTTCCTGATCTCGCTCTACCGTGCTCTTCCATTCCCCCTCCGCCTCCGCCTCCCCTCCTCCATCCTCCAATCTCTAATCTATCCTAGTGGTGAGTATCTAATGTTTGTCTCCAATGGAATCCCACTAGTGGCTTACGTGGCCATCGCTGACATAGGTAGCGATCTGACATGGACTCAATGTTTGCTATGTTAGAAATGTTACAATCAATCCAACCTATTTTCAACCCCTTCGAATCCTCTTCATTTAATCATGTGTCCTGCACTTCCAAAACTGCCACATCCTCGACGTTGCAAGTTGTGGGGATCAAGGGGTATGTAATTATAGATACACGTACAGAGATCAAACCTACACAAAAAGAGATTTGGGATTCGATAAGATTACTATCAGGTCATCGTCTATAAAAACGATCATTGGATGTAGCCACGAGAGTGACGGCGGGTTTGGCAATGCCTCGGGTGTCAATAAAGTTTGGCCTAAACGTTGTCGCTTCTGGCCCTAGTGTCGTTTCGACGCCATTGGCTAACAAAAGTCATGTGAGTTGCTTGATGTTGACACCGTCGTCCCCATCGGATCCTTTCGGGATTTTTTGGAATTTGGTGCAGGCAAACTTCTTGATCGGATATGATTTGGAGTTAGGACATTGCATCGTGGATTCAATCCCAGTGGAGACTCGAAACAAAGACCAAGTGGATGCTAGTGCATCACTAATACTAGCTAAGCTATGCTCTCTTTAACCTAAAATTAATTCTAATTTAGTAGACAAGATTCGAAAAATTCTTGAAATTGTGATACAATACGTTAAACAACATGATCATGTTTTCTATGAGAATGTTGACAAAGCAAGGAAATTGTGAGCATTTGGTTTGTAAGCTTAATAAATACATTTATGGATTAAAACAAGCGT
>JBBMEG010013852.1:14682-30135 GCA_037832605.1 Cyclanthera cordifolia
ATTATTTATATTATTGAATAAATTTCGATTAATATTGACTTTAAATTTATTATTGGACCAGTACTACTTATTTTTTTTAGTTTAAAATGAAATTTAGACTTATAAGAGTTAGAGACTAAAATGAAACTGACTAATATTCAGCTTTTGAAAGCTTAGGAACTAAAATATTTTAGTCTAATAAAAAAAAATGGGGGCAGTCGGTTACACGCTTAGAAGCATACCCTTCACACGTGCCACATCCATCCTCTCCAGTTTCACTCCAACGCCTCTCTGTCCAATATTCCCACTTGCTCGCTCTCATAGCCAAACCTCTGACGTACCGACGATTCTCTCTCTCTCTCTCTCTCTCTCTCCCTCCCACATCTTCGCACGGAGCTGCATTTCTTTCAATTGGATCTAGCATCGTCTACGAGGTTCATCATTATTTTCGTTTTTTTCTCTTTTTCGCGTAATTATTGTGTAGTCAGTGAGTTGTTTTTGTTGTTTGCTTACTTTGATGCGTTTCAGATTTTACTTTTTCCAGTCAATTGGCTACTCTGATTGGATTATGATTGTTGAATATGCCAAAACTTATCGCGGTTTTAGTTCTCAAGTGTTGTGGAACGAAAGTGTGAGATTGCGTTTGTTATCCGGAGGTTTGGTTTAGATTTCTCCTGGTTTGTGCAGTTATTTTTAGTGGAGACTGGTTGTATTTCTGGTGCTGTACTGCATCTTTTCAATTCTATGATATTTACGACTGGCGAGGCCCGGGAAGACTCGTTACTTAGTTCATAATCAAGTATTCTAATATGTTGCAGCCTACGTTGGAATCCGACATTAGTCGTGTTTGAGGGAAACGACAGCTTGATTTTTTCCTATTTTCGTTTACAAATTCCATTAATATCGTTGTTTCTCGATTCCTCTCCATCAAAGTAATGGAAATCCGTCTCAGCGAGTACTTTAATTCGAAGTTTGGTTATGATCTCTCAATTTAGCCCCTTTAGTGTTGAGTGTTCTGTGTTTTCTTGATGGAAATGAGAGGTTTCCTGGCCCGTCAATAGTTTGGCATTTGCTTATGAGCTATGGCACTTTAAAGTAGGAACATTTTCCTTTAGTTACTAATGTAATATAGGTTTTCTATTATTGTTAAATTGATCTATAGTGAGAATAATAGGAATATTTTCCTTTAGTTACTATAATGTAGCTTTTTCCAATATTGTTAAGTTCATCTATGTAGAGTGAGAATAGCAGGAATATTTTACTTTACTTACTAATGTTACTTTTCTCTTAATGTTAAGTTGATCCAAGTATAGTGAGAGTAGTAGGAATATTTTTCCTTTACTTGCCAATGTAGCTTTTCTCCTATTGTTAAGTTGACTAAATAGAGTGAGAATAGTTCTTTTAGTCGCTGAAGCTTCTTCATTGCTTAGATGAAGGTATCTTTTCAATTATTGTTATAAATTGATTTATGCATTGTGCAAGACACATTTTTCTTTCTCCTTCTTATTCCTATTCTTTTTTTCTCTATTTTTCTTCTAGGAAAAATAGTTGAATATGCATTTGTCTCTTTATTTTTATGTTTGAAACAGTTCGCATCTTCTACCAGAGTGCCATATGTTCCAGGAAACCATAGCAGAGCTTTTTCTGTCAGATGATTCATCTTAGACACTTCACCCTTGACACGAGCCAAAATGGGCACCGTTTTGGTCAAGTTCTCTGGCTTGTTGGTTCTTCACGTTCTTCTTCTTTGTGTGGCAATGCATAAAAGCTGCGGCCTCACCTCTGATGGTAAATTTTATGCTTAGACAATTTGTGGTATTTCTTGTTTTTATATTAACTCAACCTTTGTCCATATGTTTAAGGGTGTACTATGCCTTGCGTTGTATATGGTCTTTGTCTTGTGTTGTGGATATAGTTCTTGTGGTTTCTTAATTTTCTTTATCATTTGGTTTGTTTGACACCATCCTTTGGCTATAAAATTTGGGATTAACAGGTATCTTTGAATTTACATTTTCCTTGCAAATTTTTTGTATATAAATAATAAACTATGCATGTATTTTATGATCTTACACTTCTCTTTCATCCTATGAGTAAAAAAACGCCGTGCTCCATTCTATTACTTTTTCTTTCATTTTATACTTCAGATTGATCACTCCGTAATCTTATCTTTGATCTGTAGGTGAGGCACTTCTAAGCTTTAGGATGGCAGTTTCCAGCTCTGATGGGGTCATCTTTCAGTGGAGACCTGAGGATCCAAACCCTTGTAACTGGACAGGAGTGGTCTGCGATTCCATAACAAAGAGAGTAATCTCATTGTGAGTTGCAAAAAACGTCTGTATCTATAGATTGTCTGAAATAGCATTGTTCCTTACTCTGATCTAAATTATGTAGATTGTTTGTAGTAGGAGTAAACCATTTTGCAAAAACTTAACCCACCTCCACAAAGGTCTAAAGTTTGATATGTGGCATTTTGGTCGAAAAGAAACAGGATGCCTTTGAAACCGATAATGTTGGGATTTTTTTAACCGTCAACTTTTATAGCCCTCGTAACTGGAGGGCAGTTTATATGCCTGGGTTCAGGTTTGACAGGTGCCTATTCCCCTGGCATTTCTTTTCCATTGCCAGTTTCTTATAAAAACAGAAAAGTTTCATATAAGGATGTCACGTTGAAAATTTGTAGTCCAAAGAAATACAAACACATATGCTTATTTTTAATTGCAAGCTTGGAGAGGCTAAAATTCATGCAAGTTAACTGTTTTTAATTCGTTTAAAGTGGACAAGTTTTTTTATGTATTGAGCTTTATGAGCCAGACCTTTATTAGATTGCTGAAATTCTTTTTCCAGTTAGGTGAACGTGACCTCCATAAATTTAGTTTAATTCTTGAGCTTATTGTCAAAGTCTTTGCCTATTTGAGAAATATGCTCTGTGTCAATCAAATTGCAAAAATTTGAAATTTGATTACTAAAGTTTATTTTAATATGATACCTTTGCCAGTGTGTTCTTTTAATAGGAAACAATTGTGCATTCATGTCATTCCTCTTAATATTTTTGCCCAACTATTCAGGAAGCTTGGAAGTCATAAACTGAGTGGGTTCATTGCACCGGATCTTGGAAAGCTTGACCAATTAAAGACCCTGTACGTTTTATGAAGATTCCCCCCCTCACTCTCTCTCTGTTTCTGTATATATATGTTTATGAGGTTTCTGATGCATGCATATAATTTATATTTTCGTAAGTGTGCATACGAATTGGTGATAATTGGTAGGGTTCATCTTATTTCAGAACTCTTTCGGACAATAACCTGTATGGAACGATACCATCAGAACTGGGAAATTGCTCACAGTTGCAGGGAATGTATGTGCCTGCTTCTTTGTTTTCCTCCATTGAATTTAAATGTTATTCAGATGTAAAAATAGCCGTACCTTTTCCCCCTCCCCTTTAACTCTGTGTGCATGGAGATGGAAAACAGTGTGGTGGTAGAGTGATTTGACCTGAAACATTCATTTGAATGTGAGAATGAAACTAAAGTTGCACCCAAGGCGCATTCAGGCATGTGCCTAGTCGCAAGGCGCACTCCAAGGTGAGGCACGCTTTATAAGGCGCGTGCCTTTTGTCACATTTCTTAAAACACTAAGGTGCACGCCTTAGGCTTTTTAAAATATAGGCAAGTGATTCAAGATACTTGAATACCTTAAAAAACTTATAGGGAGATAAAACACAAAAACTCAAATAAAAGGTGAAAAAAAAGCCTACTAGGCGAGCGCCTAGGTATGCCTTAGGGCTTCACAAAAGGCGTGCTAAAAGGCATGCGCCTTCCAAGGCGAGGTGCATGAAGTGCCTTGCGCTTAGGCACCTGCTTCAGTGTGCCTTTTAAAACACTTATAATACCTTAGAATAATAATAATGAAGAATGTTTGGCTTCTTTCTAAAATTCAATCATATTATGGATTTCGAGAATAGTCCGTTATTCAGCTCCTCCTCCTCCTCCTACTTCTACAGTTCTACTACTAGAAAATCGTTCTCATTTTTTATTTTGATCTTCATTTACCCAATTCTATGTCAATGTTTCCATGTTCTCTGGATAATTTAGGTAATTAATCATCTGTTTTCCTCAGGTTTTTGCAAAGAAACTACCTAAGTGGAGTGATTCCCTATGAGCTGGGAAATCTTTCTGAGTTGGAAATGTTGTAAGTTTCTTATCTCATGTTTCTATGATTTTTTCATTTTTTGTTTAGTTTTAACTTTGAAGGCGGCAAGGAGTAATTTATACAGAAAGGACCATGGAAGTTGCTATTTCCTAATGCAGAAGGACCTAATAAAGATTCTCTAATACTAACTTACTAAGAGCTGATGTTTGAGAATTTTGAGACTCTAACTTGCTATTGGTTTGATCATTGTTATACAATACAATAGCTACAGTTGCCTTTGGCTCATATCCAGTAGCATGATGCTTGTTTTACTTAAAACTATTCTTTATAAAGAACTTGCTGTAGCCACACACATGAACATGTAGAAGCAACTCGACAAAGAATGTAGACCCAAGTTTCATATTCATCAAGCTGTAAAGGAGTTAAGCACATAGATTAATAGATGAAAGGTGTTCAGTACGTTGTCTCTCAACCTTTTGAAATTTTTGCTAAATTTTTTCATGATGTCATGTACAGTATCATATAGAAATTGCTACTTTATAACTTGTTAGAAATAAAGATATCCAATTATAGCTGTATAATTAAATATGACGGTGGAATTTGTTTCACCTAGATAAATCAGACACATAAGCAATGAGGATTTGGCCAATGAATACAATTCATGATGACCATATACCTAGGAATTAATTTCTTACGAGTTTACTTGACAACTAAGTGTTGTAGGGTCAGACAGTCTATCTCTTAAGAATAGTTGAGGTGCATGTAAGCTGGCTTAGACACTTGTAGAGAGAACTTAGCCAATGAGAACCTGCCTTTCTGCTAAGTAAATGATTTTTTATATTTTCTCTTGATGTTGTAGAGACGTTTCTAGCAACTCACTTAGTGGAAATGTCCCAACGACCCTCGGGAATTTGGTTAAGCTCGCCATTCTGTAAGTAGCCTTACATTGTGAAATTTATTTTAGTGTTTGATGATAGATACTTCCTATAATATATAGTATGCCATTTTGTGACCCTTACTCCTTACATGCACTTGTGTACAGCAACGTGTCATCAAATTTCTTAATTGGATCAGTACCTTCTGATGGCGTTCTTTCCAAGTTTTCAAAGACTTCGTAAGTAATGCATATTCAAGACCTTAGGAGTAAACTCTTACACGAGCACACTTCTTATTGTATTTAAGCTTTATTTCAATGACTGATTGATTTCTCTTGATGACTTAACTTGTAAATGCAATTACAGTTTTATAAGAAAGTACATTCATTTGCACTTTGCAGCTTTGTTGGAAATCGTGATTTGTGTGGGAAACAAGTCAGTGTCACTTGCAAAGAAGACGGCAAAGGATCTGGAACGAATTCTGAGTCCCCAAGCTCAGGTAATATCATTATTATAGTTGGTCATTTGGATAGTTCTCATAATTGCAAATCATTTAATTTCCATTATTATGAAGCATCTTTTTGTTTGTGGCAGTTGGGATACATACCAAGTGTCCCACATTGGTTAGATGAGGGAAAGATCATGAGTTTATAAATGATGACAACTATCTCCATTGATATGAAGTCTTTCGGGTAAAATCAAAAGGAAAGCCACGAGGTTATATTCCAAAGTGGACAATATCATATCAATATGGAGATTTGGGTAGGGTTTCATTCTTAACAATTGGTATCAGAGCCATGCCCCCAAACATAACCATGTCGATAGATCGCCCCGATATAGGACAAAGTCGGTAGCTTTACTAGATTGGCGGTGTAATCTTAGGAGAAGAGGAATTTGGTCTGGATGTGAGCGAAAAATTGACTAGTGGTGTACTCTCAAGAGAAGAAAAGTTTGTCAAATAATATATAGTGTTGGTGGAAATTTGTTCTATCGAACCAACGTTGTACTCTTAGGAGAAGAAGAGTTGGTTTAAGTATCGATTAGACGGATTGACTATATGATGATAGGCTCTGTCTTTGTTCGAGGAGAGGATATAATCCTCTGGTGCCGAATGCAGAAGACAAACCCACAAAGAGGTTCGATGGAACTTTGTTTGAGGGGAGGATTGTTGGGGGATACAAATAAAGTGTCCTACATTGGTTAGAAGAGGAGAAGATCATGAGTATGTAAGTGATAACAACTATTTCCATTGATTTGAGGCCTTTTGGGTGAAACCAAAAGCAAAAAGCCCTCAAAGTGGACAATATATTTTAATGTGGAGGTTAGGGTAGGGTTGTCATCCTTAACCTCCTGTACATCTCAAATATTTTCTACTTGAATTCTAGACACAAGAGAGCTTTGGAGTTCATACAATGAATTTTGTTAATAACTTATGTGGTTAAGTCCTTAGTCATCCCATTTTTCTTTTTCTCTAGGACAAAATCAACTGAGGAAGAAGTACTCTGGTCGGCTTCTCATAAGCGCATCAGCTACCGTGGGGGCACTACTACTTGTTGCTCTTATGTGTTTCTGGGGTTGCTTTCTTTATAAAAGATTTGGCAAAAATGAAAAGAAAGGTCTTGCAAAGAATGTCGGTGGAGGTATTCTTCTTTGTAATTTTATTGTCGATATTGAATTATCTATTTGCAGTATTCTTGTTGTTTATGCTGATATTATTGTTCCAAGGTTTTAGCATCTCTATATGACCATAGGATGACTTCTACAGGTGCATCGGTAGTGATGTTTCATGGGGACTTACCATACTCTTCAAAAGACATCATGAAGAAGTTGGAAACCTTGAATGAGGAACACATAATTGGTTCTGGGGGTTTCGGAACAGTTTACAGACTTGCAATGGATGATGGCAATGTATTTGCTTTAAAAAATATTGTAAAGATAAATGAGGGATTTGATCACTTTTTTGAGAGGGAACTTGAAATTCTTGGAAGTTTAAAGCATCGGTACCTTGTTAATTTGAGAGGATATTGCAACTCGCCCACATCGAAACTTTTGATTTATGATTATCTTTCTGGGGGCAGCCTTGATGAGGCCCTTCATGGTGAGTCTCTCTTCCTGACTTCGAGTTTCTTTAAAAGAGGCAAATTACTCTAACAACTGTGCATTTATCTGTTAATTTACATGATGTATTCTTGAATTGACAATAAGTAGATTCTGTGCATTTCATTCTAAATAATAATTCTGGCAGTCTAGTCTACTTATACTTGCTAGAAAATCATCGTCATCCATTTGAAATCTTGCGGTAGATTTTTTTGCTCAGTATATCAATTAAAAATATCTAAGCATGTAGCTCCTCACAGACAAATCCGAGCAATTAGATTGGGACGCACGCTTGAATATTATATTGGGAGCAGCAAAAGGGCTTGCCTATCTGCACCATGATTGCTCACCCAGAATCATACATCGGGATATCAAGTCAAGCAACATTTTACTTGATGGAAATCTGGATGCTCGAGTTTCTGATTTTGGACTTGCCAAGCTTCTGGACGATGATAAATCTCACATTACAACCATTGTTGCTGGAACGTTTGGTTATTTGGCCCCTGGTAAGTAATCCTTAGAATTTCCTGGGAGCGTGAGGGATATTTTGTTTTCATGGCGAAAATGTGTCCTTCCAGTTGATCTTATAGCATTCGAATTGAGCTTAGAGTGCTTTTTAAGCATCTGCAATTGGCACAATCAATGATTTCCGATCACCAATATAGGTTCTTGGACAAATTTGCACTAATACTAAGGGTCTATTTCGGCACTCACTATACAATATTTTCTTGCAATCCTACTTTATTTTTGTTCTTAATAAGTAAAGCCGCCACATGTAATTTTTTTGGGCTCCCTTTTGTTTGATGCTTTTTCTTGCTGTTTACCCATGCTTCAATTCTTCTCTTAAATCTCAATTTCTCAGTTCTTGTAATTTTTGATATGACAGAATATATGCAAAGTGGTAGAGCAACTGAAAAGACCGACGTATATAGTTTTGGAGTCCTGGTACTTGAAGTACTGAGTGGAAAGCGACCTACGGATGCATCATATATTGAGAAAGGCTTGAACATTGTTGGCTGGGTATGCATTTCTTTGCACCTTCTCTTAAACTCTAATACCTTTTTGGATAACTTTAATTATCCAAGTTTTGTTTTTGATGACCTGGAATTTGGAGCTTAAGCTCTTCTAAACTTGGGGTGCCACTGACCCGTCTCTAGGCAGTGGCACCGTATACATCCACTTTCCTTTAGTGACGCTGGGTGATGTAGGCTACACTGACTTAGCAGATCTGAAATATGTTCTTGATCAAACTAATTGCGCACTTGAATTATGTCCTTCAATCCTCACTTGAATTCTGTCTTTCAAAATTTCCCTTATAACATGGCTTGGGCTAGTGGTCCATGTAAATAATAAAGTGTTGAATGAATTTAATATCACGTGGCAGTAGGCTTGGGTTTTGAAGATGTGTTCTCCTCAAGGTTTCAGGTTTGAAACTCACCTGTGATATTAATTTGTAGACACCTCTCATGTCTTCATTCCTTCGCTGTCTCTAGGAGTTCGGCCTAGGGACAGGCATGGTTACCCTGGGTATAGTGAAGTGAAGCTTCGATTTCTCGGTTCAAAAAAAAAAAAAAAAATCCTACTTAGGATTTAATGTAGTTAAAGTTTTTAGACAATCAAATATACTAAAGAAGACAATACTTTTTGGAGTTCAAATATAGCCTTACTTTTGTCTTATTGTGTGACCAGATAAGGTTATGAATTTTCGTGGTGCTGAATCATGTTAAATCACAAATCAACTAAAAAGTTGAAGCAAATAGGTTATGCAATCTTAATTATATCACCTAACCCTCCACTCACACAAGGGCTTGGAAATTTAAAAATGCATCACAAGTAGAAATCAATATTAATCGGGAAGAAAACGACTTCTCAAAATTTTGAACTCATCACCTCATGCTTTGATACCGTGTCGAAGCATGGTAATTCACTAATCAACCCAAAAGGTTATATTGATATTTGTGACTCGTGAGTGTCTGAGTCAGTTTATGCGCACCTCGACTATTTTCACAGGACTAATTGCATGCTATTCTTCAACATTTGTTTGTCAAGAAAACTCATAGAAAGTTAATTTAGATGGCCACCATGAATACAACTCATAACCTCTTAGTTTACCAAGACTCTTAATAACTAGTCCAACTCATAATAGTTAAATTAATTATATTCATGGATAAATTTGGGCTCAATTCTAGAGTTAGGCCTCTAAATTGGTGTTAGGATACCTCCTAACAAGAACGTAGATCTGAAATATATTGATAATGAAATAAGTACTTGTCTACTAGATAACCCCAAGGATAAGACACCTAGAACCTCGCTTGAGTATGCTAATCCTTGCCCTAACTTCGCATACATTTCGATACCCTCATACATTTTGATAACCTCTATCAAACCCCTTCTATTTACAACAACTCTAACTACTCAGAGATATTATTATTATGTCGTTATTATTACCTAGTACTTCTAATATGTCCTCAGGTTGGTATCTTAGCCTATGTTTGCAAAAGGATTAGGGCAAAAGATTAACTTCTTTCCTAACGAAATCACATCTTTCAATAATGATGGTTCCCCTTCCAAGCCGTCTTTTATAACCGTATGATCTTGAGCGCTATCTCTAACATTTCAGAGTGAAAGTAGCTCTCTACAATTTTGACCATTCATCTGGATTCCGTAGCGGTATCCTTAAACTCAAATAATTCTTGTTCTACAAGCAGTAGAAAACTCTCTCTCTACCTCTCTAGCAAACTTTGATGAGTTATGAACTTGCTTGCATGGATTAACTAAGGGGGATTAGTTGAAGCAACTATGTGAGACAGCCCATCAAAGTGGTGCTCAGCTCAACAATGAAAAGCTGATATTCAACTGATATGCTCGGTTAGAACTAATGTAGAAAGTCCTCAATTATTATATTTTAGTAGCAAGATCAATAAACCGAGGTTGGTTGGCACATATCTATAAATTGAAATAATTAAAATTTATCACAACCTATTAGCTTAAGCTCTTGGGTTGATTGGTGATTTGACATAATTCAACATGCCATCAGAGCAAGAGATCATAAGTTTGAGCCCTTGTGAAGTTTCTTTTCATTTAAAATTAATCCACTCGTAGGACATGTCTAAAAATTTCCAAGTCCACTAGTGAAGAAAGTGTTAGTTGACATAATTAAATTTATCTCAACCTATCAGCTTAAGCTTTTTGGTTGATTGATGATCTAACCTAATTCAACAAATGAATATATCATATTGCGATCATAAGCATGCCTTCATGAGATCTATTTTTCCATACATCACAGATCCATCTCTTTTTTGCAGCTAAATTTTCTTATCACAGAGAATAGACAACGCGAAATAGTCGATTCACAATGTGATGGAGTGCAGATCGAAACTCTTGATGCATTGCTTACGCTTGCTATTCAGTGTGTTTCTTCTAATCCAGACGATCGACCGACCATGCACCGAGTAGTCCAGTTCTTTGAATCTGAGGTAATGACACCATGCCCTAGTGACTTTGATGATTCCAATTCTGATTAACAGTATCTTTTGAGGAGTACAAAGCAAAGTGGACTTCGTTTCGTTGCTAATTTCTCGGAGAAATAGTACCAACATCGTTCAGATGTCGAGTTTTGTTGCTATTTTCTCATAGAAATAGTACCAACAACGTTCAGGCGTCGAGGAATTTCTACAAGGTTGCCTCTCTCGAATTCACTAGACATGATTAGAAGCTGTGCTGTACTATTGCCATCCATTTGTTCTTCTCTTATGATTAGTTTAATCAAATGGTATCCGTATGGTTTTCTTTTACTATTTAATTAAATGTGCATGATTCTTGCGTACTCCAAATTCCACTTGTAATTTCCACTTTTGCTTGATTGTAATTTCTTTTCTTTTTTTTTTTTGGGTATTGATTGAATATGAGCAACTGTACAAATCAAATTGCTCCCAAGTTATTCACCACTTTTCTTCTTTCTTTGTAAAATGTGATTTTATATAATGGATTGGAACGTTGTATTGGTCAATCTTTTATGATGTCTATGTGCAAACTTTTTTGGGATGTCTACGTCAATTTTGTCATGTAGTTTTGGCTGTCAATCTTTCCATTCTTTCTATTGAATATCTCGAAATCACTCCATATACTCGTGTAATTTTTAATCGCTGGGGTGTTTGGATGAAGATTTAAAATTTTTTTGCTAGAGTGTTCAAGTGAATATTTGTTTCATTGATTATTTTGACTGATTAAAAATTAATCATTATGTTGAGTGGTTTTTTTTTAAAAAAAAAATTGATTGAAATTGTTTGGAAAGTAATTATGAAAATTAAGATTGAGGTTTTTGTTGTGAATCCGTATGTGGAGACTGGATTGGAGAACGTTTTATTATTTTTTTGCTTGTTGTAAGTAGGAAATTCAAATAAATGATCTTTTGATTATTAGTTAATATTTTATGTTGAGCTATATCTTGCTTGTATATGATTGAAGCACCGAGTTCTTTGGACCACTATTGGTTTGATTTTTTTTTTTTTTTTTTTTTTTTAATATTCTTTTTATATCGTACATTATTTAAATTGTTTGCAAGGGGAACTACTGACGGGGATGATATTTATTTAAGAAATGTATTTTAGGTTTTATCGTTCTGGTTGTTTAATTTAATTATTACACAGAAATATTTCATTAAAAAGAAAATTGCTTTTTTTTTTTTTTTTTTTTTGCATATTTCAATTTTGGCCTCCATGGTCTTTTGATTAAAAACAATTTGCGGCTCTAATTGCATGGGTCAATGATTGTAGATTGTTTGAGATGCTGATTGAAGTTATCTCGTGCTTGATATTTTTTCGACATTTTATTAAGATTGTGATATTGAGCGAAGATTATTTGCGACATTGATTGAAGACTATACATGCACGAATTTAAATCATGTGCATGAATTTAAATCATCACAGGTATGAGTTTTTTCTTCTTTTTACTGTGTCTGCACCAATTTTTTTGATATGTATGAATTTCTTCTAAAAGTTATTATTATTATTTTTTTAGTTTTTTTATTATACACGAAGAATTCTCATTTATTTACTTATTTATTTGTTTATTTTCAAAAATAAAATTTCATTAATCAAGTATAAATAACAATCAAGAGTAATAACTTAACTAGTAAATCGAAGATTATAAAGTCATAAATTTGAATGTTCTCGTCGTTCATTATTGCCGAACTAAAAAAATGTTAACTAAAGTTATTTTATTCGACGCGAAGATACTGTTTTTTGGTTTTTTGCATAGCACGTTTTTCTTTGGTTAGACTACTTAAGGCTACTCGACTTCTCTCTTTCATAAACCATTATTTTTATAAGCATTGTTTAATTGGTATGATGTAATGCTATAACTTAAAAGTTTAAGTCCTATGATTCTACCATGTTATAATTTATATTTGTGTTTAGCAAGAGGAAGCTTAGTATTAGTTAGTTCGAAGGGGGGCTTGGTTTCCGGAGTTTAAGCCAGTTTAATCAAGCTAAGTTGCTAAGCAGAGTTGGAGGCAGATTCGGAACTCAGGAGCATATTGCTTCGCATTATGAGAGGAAAATATTTTAAAGATGGGGATTATATGAGTGCTAGGGTGGGGCAATCGCCTTCCTTAGCTTGGAGAAGTATTTTATGGGTGAGAGACTTATTCCAAAAAGGTTATAGATGGAAAGTGGGGAATGGTAGACGTATTGTGATTGGGAGAGACCCTTGGCTTCGTGGGGATTCTAATTTTATCCTTTCCAATGTCAAAAGTCCTTGGGCGGATCTAAAAGTGGTTAATCTTATTGGTCTCAACAATAATTGGAATAAGGAGATCCTTGACTCCGTGTTCTCGGCAGAGGAAGCTGGTGATATTTCTAAAATTCCTTTGGGATTGGGGGATCGAGATGATGAAATTATTTGGGTGGGGAGGGGGGGGGTAGCCCGAACGGGATATTCTCGGCAAGAAGTGCGTATCATCTGGCTACAAATTTGGAGCAAGCGGGAGAGGCTTCTTCCTCTAATAACTCGGAGTCGTTTAAGCTTTGGAAATCTTTTTAGAAGGTGGAGGTTCTCCTAAGATCAAGTTTGAACAGTGGAATGTGTTAAAAAATTCATTCCTTCCAAAGTGAACATTCAATCGAGGGAGTGGGTATTGAGAATTCTTGTGTGGTTTGCGGGAGATTTAATGGATCGTTCCTACACGTGATTAAGGATTGTAAAGTTGGTTCTTGGGTGTGGATGATGATGTTTCCTTATTTAATTGATTTTACTATTTTTTTTAGAGATACGGATTCTGGAAAAAGCTTTTGGCAGGGGATCCATGCCAAGATTACTTAAGACGATCGTTTCGAAGCTTTAATTATTATTTGGCAGTTGTGGAATTATCGCAATTCTAATAGCCAATGCAAGGTTGATGTTAATGAGGTATTTAATCTGGTTCTTAATGCGATTAATTTATTCGGGGTGTCCCTATGTGCAGGGTTGGAGTGTAATGTGGCGTCAAGAGCGGCTTGCAAGGGTCTTTTCCGAAGACGGGAGCTTGCAAAATGAATATGGAAGGATCTTGGAAGAATTTGTGCGGTTCTTGCGGTTTGGGATGGATTGTACGAGGTTGTAGAGCGATGCCTTTGGGGTGCAGATGGTGGCGTGAAGGCGTTAAATGCGAAAGTGATGGAATAAGTGGCAATTCAGGAGGGGATGAGAAAGATGTTGGAGAGCGGCATTGATCTTCCTCCTAAGATCTTGGTGGAATCAGACCGTAGAGCAATCATTATTAATATAAATGGTGTTTTCCAAGATGTTTCTGAATTAAGCTATGTGTTTAGTGATATTTGGGAGATGGTTCCTTCTTTTCAGGACATCTCTCTTACCTTTTGTTTTAGGGGATGCAATTGGATGACCGATTTGTTGACAAAGCTCTCCCAGGGATCTAGTTTTACTTGTAATATTGCTTCTGACCATCTAGTTTTTGAGGGGCATAACTATTTTTGAGGTGAGGGAATGTCTCCAACATGTGGTGGATATTGTATTGGAGGAGCTTATAGGCTCTGAGTCGGTGGCTGGTTGAATGAAATATTATGTTATTCAAATAATAATAATAATAATAATAAGTTTTACCAAATTAAATATTAATTGAATTAAAAAAAAAATCACTTTTTACCATCATCTCTAACAAGGAATTTGGTTCAACCTTTCCTTATTAATGAATGCTCAGACTGCGGGGAGTTACTAATGGTTGTGTTTGAGTGCACACTTAGAAATTATAATTTTTATAATAACTTAGGTTTTTGTGTTTTCTATGCGAATTATTTTATATATTTTTATGCATTATTCACACTTAAATAATACAATAGGAGTGTACCATCTTCTTTCTCATTTCGAGGAAAAGGTGCGGGAGGAAAAGGAAATTCCATTTACTATCTTATATAAATATAAGGGAAAGTGGCTTCGCTTCGCTTAATGTGCTTCTTTCCTTCTTTCTTCTTTCTGATCTTTTCTCGCATATTTAACCTTATTTATTAACCTCTCCAATCCTCAATCAAACTTGCATTCCCCAGGCGCTATGAAATGGGTGTCTTTCCTAGATAAAAAAAAGATATTGTAATGTAATAAGTTTGTATCAAAAATAGACAACTTAAGGCAAGTCGAAAAAAGACAGTCGAATCAAAATAATTTCTTTTACAGTTTTATTTCTTTCAGAGGGCAATATGATTATTATGTTCTATCAACACACAAAAAGGGTTATATGATATATCTGGTGTGGAAGTTGGCCTCAAGCTACTAATCCGACCTGGTCCTGCCCCATATATTAAGGGAAACCCTGTTTTTGAGTTGACGCTTGATAAGGACAGGTAGCTCTAAAGGTTATTACCATATTGCCTTAATCACCTCCTTGAAAGGGTCTCATCTTCCTCCGAACTTTTGTAATTGGCTTCGACCGTAGTCTGAATCTTTGGCTGCCAGGTTCAACGAATGAATAAAGCTATGGTCGTACCCGGATAGAGATGATGGTCTTCCTCTTCTGTCTCCAAGCCGGCCATAGAATAGATAGGCGAAGTAGCCAATAGTTGTCTGTTCTTGCCTATCGATAGATAGTAGGTATGTACTAATCAACAAATCTAACTAATTACTTACTAACACTTTCATTCCTTTTCGGCGTAACAAAACACGCCCCCTACGCTTAACCAAACATGCCCTTACTCCGACATTTGACATCAAGGAATGAACAAGAGTGATAATATTTACCTCTATAAATTTTAGCTAGAAGACAATTTGGCTCAATCAACAAACGTCATCCTTGCTTGGCGAACAAAAGTGGATAAAGAGTTCAAGAACTCTAAAACCAACATCTTCACTAGTAGACTTCGAC
>JBBMEG010013871.1:0-30121 GCA_037832605.1 Cyclanthera cordifolia
AGGGGGTCGGAAAAGGCATGGCCGACCCCAAGAGGTGATGGCCGACCCCTAGGGGGTCGGCAAGGGCATGGCCGACCCTCGGGAGGTCGGCAAGGGCATGGACGACCCCCGGGAGGTCGGCAAGGGTGAGGCCGACCCCCGGGGGGTCGGCAAATGTGTTAGCCGACCCCCGAGGGGTCGGAAAATGTGTTGGCCGACCCTCGGGGGGTCGGCAAGGGTGTTGGCCGACCCCCCTTGGTCTTTTTGTCCATTGTTCAGGTCCCGACCTCTTTCGAGACTTTCGGGCCATATTTTATGTCACAAGAATTTTGATTGAGAGCCTCGTCCATAGTAATTGACCTGCAAAAAATCTTAGTCTTAGTATAAAAAAATATTGATTAAAAAAAATGTTAAATAGTGTAAATTGCAAACCTGAGAAGCAGGGTTAAATAGCAAAAAAAAAAAAAAAGAGAATTGCCTCCAAGAGGATAAATATGGTTGAAACCATTATCTTCAACATTATGATTCCAATTCAAATGCATGTCTTCATGATTAGTAAAGATTTGGATATCACAAAGAGGGTAATCATAACCATAATTAAAACCTCCAAAATTAGGCATCAATGTTAGACATCAATTGACTATTGGTTGGAGTTGGAAAATTCGAAATATTAGCTACATTTGATAACTGCTCTAATACTCCAACAGGATAATGTTCTCTTCTCTCAAAATTATTATTCGCTCTATTTCAATAATATATGTGAATCTTCGTGCATAAAAAAATCATTGTTGAGACGGACGCCGAGGGTCGAGGATTACGAGTGCACCGTGTTCTGGTTGGAAAGATGGGGTTGTTCAAAATGCGGACTCGTTCCATTTTGAGGAAATTGAGAATCAGGGATATTGGAGGAGTTATTAATGGAATTGGTCCCAGGATCAAAACTGGTGTGAAATGAAGGGTTGAGGGAAATGGATTGGATTTGATAAATAAGGCAATTGGAAAAGAAATAATTTTGGGAATTAGGGTTTTTGGATAAATTGAAATGTGTTTGAGAAATAATTACAGCCCCATGATTAGGATAATTGAAATTGTCATTGTAGAATTGATGACCATTGTTTTCTTGTTTGTTCACTTTAGGAAGAACTGATTTAGAGGAGAGTTTTACTAAATTTTGCCTTTTATTTTCTTTCCATTTAATATTCAATCGATGTTTCTGCAATCAAAATGTCAAATTAGATAAAACCAAGGAAAAAAAAGAAAGATAATGTCAAATTATTTGAAGATGACTGTCAACAATTTCTCGATTGATCTCGGTAATTGTTTTCTCCAAGTTCTTTAAAATATTCTTAGGAACGCACTCTACATTATCAGGGTTAGGGTTTTAAGGTTAGGGAATTAGGGTTTGTGGCTTACTGTTTTCTGGAAATTGATTATAAGATTCAAGAAAAAGTCGATGCTTTACAGTAGACCAAATGAACCGTGCTCTTTCTTTTCCTTACATTGACGTTTTGAACAACTACTTTTTTTCTTGGAAGGTATAGACCTTGAGTATCTCGTGTTTCCGACCTGGCTGTCGATTACATGGACGTCGACGGTGGAGGAATAGAGCTCGTCTCCCAAAACTCCACACCTGTCGATTCGCAAAACTCCGAGCCCGGTTACGTTGGCTGAGTCAAAGTAGCGGTTTCCATGGTTAATATCAAAATCCCTCAATGTAACTTCATGGATTAAATCACGTTCCTTCTTCATCGCTGCATTTTTTTAAAAAAGAGTTAAATATATGAAATTTGCTATCATATTTCATGTGCCTTTTTGTCTTGATTTTCATTAAATTCCAATTCTTCTATGAACAAAACTATAGAGATCCCCAACGGTAGAAAAATACAAGGATCTCAATTTTTTTTTTTTTAAATCGATGGATGATTTTATTTGGAAAATATAAAAATGTTTTATCTTTTTTGGGTTTGAAAATATATAAATTTTGTTATTGGTGAGTCAATAATGAGAACTACATGTTATGAATAATACTATTTTTATGGATCAATTATTCCTCCTCTTGCGTTTCTATAGAAAAATCAGCAAGCATAAAATATGTATATGATAGATAAATCAAGCACAACACACGAAAATTTTAAAATGGAAAAACCTTCTCAATATGAGGAGTAAAAAATCACGGACCGAAGTCAAATCTCCACTATAATCAACAATGGGCTACAACAAGTTCTCTCTAGTTACAAATAGAGGCATACAACATATATTTCTCAAGAAAAAGTATCTTGCAACAAACGGAACTAAATCAAAGAGAACAAATAGAAAGATCTCACAAATTGTGGAACGGAAACGCCTTTTGAAATCTAACTTTTGAAACTTCTGAATCTGATTTCCACCGTTCAGATTGTAGACACTTGGGTCACAAACTAAGTGTCAAAATCTCATCTTGATCCGACAGTTGGTTATCTCACAAACGCCAAAATTCTGAACTTGGACGAAACTTTTTTCTCTCCTTTTTCCTTTCTCTCTCTTTCGTTTTTCAACTCTCTTTTTATTAATCATACACTCTAATTTGGTGCTGACATTTTAAATATCAAAGTCATAATGAGCTTAAATGTGGGCTTTCTCCACAAATGTGAATAAACCCAACAAATCTCACCTTATTCACTATCTGGAGGAATTTGCCATTCCAGCACCGAAACGACAAACCTCAAGCTTCTCTCTTGGTAGATTCTTAGTCAACATATCTAATCCATTATGATCATTGTGTATCTTCTCAAGCTAAAAGAAACCATCATTTAATGCATCCCTCTTCTAGTGATACCTCACATCTATATGTTTAGTTCTGAAATGAAATGTTGAGTTCTTACCAAGATGAATAGTACTCTGATTATCACATAATATCACATACCGTTGTTGCTTCAAGCCAAGCTTGTGTATAAACTGCTTCATCCACAACATCTCTTTGCAAGCTTCTGATGTAGCTATATATTCTGCTTCTGTAGTAGAAAGTGCTACACATTTCTGCAATCTCGACTACTAAGACACTGCACCACCTGCAAATGTCATCAAATAACATGAAGTAGATCGTTGGTTATCTAGATCTCCTGTCATATCTGAATTAGTATAACCTATAAGCACAGGCTCTTCACTTCCAAAGATGAGCTTCAAATTGGAAGTACCTCGCAAAGATCTCATGATGCACTTAACTGCCTCTCAATGTTGTTTCCCTGGATTGGACATAAGACGACTAACAACACCAACTACATGAGCTATATCAGGTCTAGTACTTACCATGGCATACATTAAACTCCCACTAGCTTGAGCATATGGAACTCTTCTCATATCTTCCTTCTCTTTATCTGTAGAGGGACATTGTTTGCTACTCAATTTAAAATGGCTGGAGAGATGGGAACTAACCACTTTAGCTTTATCCATGTTGAATCTTTCAAGCACCTTCTGTAAATATTGCTTATGTGACAAATATAATTTCTTGGATGCCCTGTCTAAAACTACTCGAATTTCAAGAATTTTCTTTACTGGCCACAAATCTTTCATGACAAAAAATTTGCTCAACTGTTTCTTCAATATCTGTATTTCAGAAACATTCCTGCCAATAATCTAAATGTCATCAACATAAAGTAATAAAATAATAAAATTTTCATTAGAGAAGTTTTGCACAAAAATACAATAATCAAAAGTAGTCTTCTTGTAGCCTTGCTCCCCATAACAGACTCAAACTTCTTGTACCACTGCCTTGGTGCATGTTTCAACCCATAAAAACTTTTCTTCAACTTGCACAAAAGTTTCTCTTTACCCTTCTCTTCAAAACTCTCTGGTTGTTCCATATAGATTTCTTTATCTAGGTCTCCATGAAGAAATGCATTCTTCACATCCAGCTGCTCAACTTCTAAGTCAAGGCTAGCTGTCAAACCCAAAACTACACGAATTGATGACATCTTAACAACTAAACCAAAAATCTCATCAAAGTCAATACCCTCCTTCTAAATGAATCCTTGACAACTAATCTCTCTTTATAATGCGCGTCTTGAGGTATTTCTTCTTGTTTCACTCGATAAACTGATTTATTTTTCAGTGCGATTTTTCCTTTAGGCAATTTAACAAGCTGAAAAGTGTGGTTCTCATGTAAAGATTTCATCTTATCTTTCATTTCATCAATCAACTCTCTTTTGTGCTTGTCTTTTATAGTCTCTTCATAACTATCAGGTTCTCCCCTGTTAGTCAATAACACATAATCATTAGTATCATATCTTATTGACAAACGTCGATCTGTGACAGATCTTCTGAGTGGAATATTAGTAAGGGCTTCAGTTTCTGATAAGTGTTCCTCAATACTATCATCTACCTCAACTTTTTCATGACCTTTTACCTCTTCTGAATTATCAAACTGATCGTTTTGAATCTAATTCTCTATCTTTGAAGAAGGTTATGCCAAAGGGATTTCATATAAATCAATCACATCATCACAGTATGTAGACTCTGCTTCATCTATTTTCTCAATGTCTTGTATGGTTTGGTCTTCAATAAACGTAACATCTCGACTTCTAATGAGTTTTTTCTTCAATGGATCATATAGCCTGTATCAAAACTCATCTTGGACATAGCCAAGGAACACACATGGTCTCGTCTTTGCATCGAGCTTCGATCTCTCGTCTTTAGGACATGAACGAAAGCTTTACAACCAAAGACACGAAGATGACTGTAAGATATATCTTTCTTTGACAAAATTATGTTAGGAACTTCATATCTCAAGGCAATACATGGTAAGAGATTCAAAACATGTTCAACTGTAGCCAATGCTTCACCCAAAACGTATTGGATAACTGTGAATGCGAAAGTAAACATCTCACTCTTTCCACTAATGTTCTGTTCATTCTCTCAGCCAACTCATTTGGCTGAGGAGTCTTAGGAGGCGTCTTTTGATGTCGAATACCATGATTTCTACAATACTCATCAAAAGGTTTACACTACTCTTCCCCATTATCGGTCCTGATACACTTTAACTTTTTACCAGTTTCTCTTTCAACAAGGGCATGGAATTGCTTAAACACTTCCAACACCTGATATTTAGTCTTCAAGGTGTAAGCCCACGTTTTTCTCGAATGATCATCTATAAACGTCACAAAATATGATGCACCACCAAGAGTTTTAGTTTTCATAGGACCAGACACATCACAATATTCAATATCAAGTACTTTTGGCTTTCTTGATGACTGTGATGCTCTAAAAGAAACTCTAATTTCCATTCCTCTTTGCAGAGAGATTTTTAAATTTCCACAATAAATTATTCCATGTAGATACCATATTTGGTACTTTTATTTTTTATTTTGTGAATGTTGTATTGTTGTATATAAGATTGTTTTAAAACTAAAAAAAATGAAAAATAAAATTTCTTTATTTAATTTTAAAATAATTAAAAATAAAAATAAAAACCACATATTCCCACCCCCACCTTTCTTTCTCCCTAATTCTCACATACCACACTTTTTTTTCTCTATCCAAGTCAACAATGACCCATGTTCCCACATTTCACTCCACTACATTTTGTTGCCAAATTTGACATTTGATTTTTAGTATAAATTGGAGGCTTGAATGGTACGAAGAGACATCATCAAAAGAAAAGAAAAAAAAAACTATAGAGAAAGTTGAAAGCAATTACAAAAAAAGAGATTAATTTGGAGAAGAAGAGAGAAAAAAAATTTATTGCGAGAATCATTTTTTTTAAGTGAGTTTAAAAGTTTTGGCAATTGGAATGACAAAAATCAACCTAAGATTTCAAATAATTTGACCATCAAACAACATATTGCATTTAAGTTGAGGTAAGGGAGGAAGAAGACAATATTTTCCTCCTCCAAATCTTATTTAAGTCATATATATCTATCTATCTATCTATATATATATATTTATATATATCAATCTATCTCTATATATATATAGAGAGAGAGAGATTCATTTTCATCTTTGTCATTCTATTAATCTTTCATTAAATCATTTTATCAAGTATAAACTTTGATTTGCAATTCATTAATTTTATTTATTTTTGATGGGTAATTAGCATGTTGTTTAAATTATAATTTTGACCCATCATCGCACGATGTTTTTATTTCACTTCATAAATATATTTTTTTTAAGTTATAAATTGGATTTCTGAAAAAAGAAACTAATTTTTCTCAATTTCTTATTTGTAAATTGGATTTCCGAAATAAGAACCCTACCATTTTTTTAATTTATTTTTAAAATTGGATTTCTTAAATAATTAAGAACCTCCAATTTTTTCAAATTTTATTGTTTTCAAAATTGAATTTATGATATGAAAACTCTCCAATTTTTCTTAATTAATTATTTTTAAAATTGAATTTCTGAAATAAGAACCCTTCTATTTTTTCAAGTTATTATTTTCAAATTGAATTTCTGAAATAAGAACTCTCCAACTTTTCTCAATTTGCAGTTTTTGTTTTAGGAAAACGAATTTCTGAAATAAGAACTTTTCTTTTTCAGCAATTGAATTCAAAGTTATTTTTATTTCTATTTTAATTAAACTTTAAATTTTGTTTTAATGAAATTCTAATTTGAAGTTAAAGTAGAATTCTAATTTGAAGTTAAAGTAGTATTCTTTTTTGTATTTCATATGAACCGTTCAGGAATACACAAAAATCTCAAAAATTATTTATTTTCGAAACAAATATCTTTTATGAGAGATGAGTAGCGTTTATGCCTTAGATTACAATTTAAGACATGCATGAAATTTTTCCTAGAAAAAATTTGATGAAGGATCATTGGTTATTATATATTTCCTAATGTTCATGGTCGAGGAATTTATTTTAAAGTCAAAGTAAATTTCAAGTATTTTCCTAATGACCTTGAGTGACTCATATTTATTAATTCATGTTTATCTAATAAATGTGAATTGATATTATTGTGACATTTAAAAATAAAATTCAAAAAAATTTATTTATTTATTTTTAAATAAAATAATAGGATAATTTTAAAATTAAATGTTTTAATCGTTTTTTGAAAAGAAGTGTTGTAGGTTGTAACACATTTCCTACACTCAATCGACTCCCGAATGTTAGATCTAGTTTTGTAGATTGTTTTTTCTATTTTTATGGGTGACCAATCACATCAGCTATGATTGGTGGCAACTCCAAATCTCCTCCTCGAAAGAGATCCTTAGAGACGGGTGCTGGTCGCGATCACATTGTGACATTCCATATATTGTTTTATTTATTTTTAATTGATTTTTATCCAATAAATTCAATACAATAATATATCCAATATATTATTAAATAAATAAATTCCTACAATTAATATACATACATATATATATATATATATATATATATATATATATTAATTCTCTACCTTAATAATTATCCAATAATTATTAGTCAAATTAATATGTTATTAACTAATATTATCTCCATTTAATAATTATCCAATAATTATTAAATATATTAATATGTCGAACATATTATGTTTTTCTCAACTTAGTGTATTATTAAATAAATAAATACCTACAATTAATTTATCCAATATAGTAATTCTCTTTCTTCAAAAAAAAAAAAATCGTTACCTTAATAATTATTAATCTAATTAGTATGTCCAAAATATTAATTAATATTCTCTATTTAATACGTTCAACATGTAATATTTTTTCCAACTTAATAATTATCCAATAATTATTAAATTAATATGTCCAAGATACTAATAAGTAATTATCCAATAATTATTTGTAATTAATTTATCAGATAAATAATTTTTTTAATATTTATCTAATAATATTAATATATCTAATATATTAACTAATTAAGTTTAATAAGTAATTATTCATATAGTCTCCTTTTTTACCAAGGATGAACGTTCTTGCAAGACATATTATCTCGACACTCGACTAGGCTCTTGTTATATACCGAATGACAGACAAATACCTTATGGTCTCTACACAAGGGATTACCTCAGTTTTCTCTTGCTCGACATTGGTTACTGCAGCTTTGGCTACTTCATCTTCAAGTTTCTTATTTGTCTCGAGAACAATCTTAAAATCCTAAACGTTCTCTCGATCAGGACACTCATGCACCATATGTGGTTCATCACATAAGAAGCACGATTTATAGTTCTACTTCGTAAAGGTGATGAGGCATCTGCCACGAGTTTTCACTTTTAGGGGAAGGACTACGTTCCTCACTTTGACAACTTGGTCGGACTCCTCCTCAACTCCTAGGAGAGGTTGGCTGATAATCTCTACTGTCTTGGTATGAAGAGGTTACACTCTTTCTTCGCTCTTGAGGCTTTTCCTCTGTTGTTTCACTAATCAAATCAAATAGTCACTCTGCGATGCCATATGCTTCGGTCAAGCTTTTCACTTTCTACTCGTAGAGCTTGGCCTTTGCTAGTGGCTTTAACCCTTTGACAAAGTTAAAGACAGTGTCTTTCTATGTCATGTCTCGAAGATCAAGCATCAATCAAGAAAATTGTTTGACATATTCTCTGATTGTTCCAGTGTGCTTCAACATTCGTAACTTGCGTCTTGCAAGAACTTCAACATTCTCGAGGAAGAATTGTGAGCGCAATTCTAGTCTTAACAAATTCCAACAAGCAATGGAACATCTTTCTACTTGGATCTCCATATAACGCGATCTTTACTACAATTTGGCATCATCCGCCAAATGAATTGTCGCTTACATGACTTTCATGTCTTCAGAAGGGCTTCAGTTCCTACACCTTTACATTACTGGCTGAACGACACCTCTAGCTGAGACTTGATTTCCCACTACTCCCATGGTGAGATTAACTTGAGCATTCAAATCAGCTATTTCTGTCCTAATAACACTAATGATAGCTCTCATTTTCTCAAACAACTCAGACATCATATGATCGATTACTTTTTGCGCACTGTCTATAGTTTCGACGTGCTCTTCTATGCGGGCAATAAAGCTCGATGAGCTTTCTCCATACTCATAGCCACCAGACAGTGTGACTTTATCTTCAAGGATCTCTACCATCAACTCTTGGACGGGCATCTCGTAGGTGGCTAGCTACCACATCGATCGTGTTAGTCATGAGAGCAATCTCATTCATGCAAGAATCCAAGAACTCTATATACTCAGGCATTCAAACTAGATCAACCATCTGTTCTTCTAGGTTGAACATACATAGGACTTCTCCCACTAATCTATCACTGGTGAGCTCATTGTAATTATAAAGGAGCCAAATTAGGCTATAATACCACTTCCCATTGTCGTAGTTCTAAGGCAACTGAATGGTGACTGTGCGGCACTTGCGGTAAACAGGCGAGCAAGTCAGCCAAATGAAAATAGAGAGTGGGTGGCTTAATAAGGGCAATCTTTATCACGGGCCTCGTGAAAACATTTTCAAAAAAATGAGAAAAAGAGTTTTAGAAATACTTTTATCTTTAAAAGAGTATATAAAAACAAAATAAGGACCACTTCAACTATATTGCATTCATCATATACCTTGCTAGGAAGGAAACTTCAACAAGTCATACCCCTCTATAGTATATTTTGACACATAATTGATGTGACACCCTTGTATATCAAAATGGCAAGGAGCCAACATCTAGAATGAAATGAAAAAACTATCCTAACATTAAACAGTGACAAAATAACATGATAGCATGATGAAATACAGTTGACAAAGCATTCGGTCATGTGTAACATGCACTAGACAAGCTTGATCGTTACATACGACTTGCCGATAGACGCTACAGGAGGCACATGGCGTGTCTCACGCTAGTTAACGACAACATGCGCTGGGTGTCATAATCCAACTTCATTATCTTTGCAAAAGCAATCGTGAGACACCTGCTCTAATCGAGCGAGCAGGTTAGACAAATGAAAATACATTATGTCTTGGACCCATGTGCAACGCCCTCGACATGCATGATCGTGATACTTGGCGCACACGTTTAAACTAAAATAATTATGCCCAATTTAAGATCTGTCCCCAAGTCGTGTACAATGATGCCTAAAGCTTATTGCACTCAGCCACGTTGTCTTATTGATACATAATTAGTTCGGTAAATATATATAATTCATTTTCAGAGTTTTATTTTGAAAATAATAGTTATATTCAAAGTAAAATTATTTAGTTTATCAACAAGAAAAATCTCTAGATATTTAATAAATATTTTTGAAAAATATTTTAAATTAAAATTTATTAAAGATTTATAAATTAATCAATAATATTTAGAAGATTTTGATGGGATAATTTTGAAAATCTTTAAATTTGGTGTTCATTTAAACATTTAAATTTTTTTCAAAAATATTTGGTAAATATTTAAAAGGCTCCATGCCTTGTCAATGATTCTTGAAGATCGAGAAGATCAAAATCTAAGATATGTCTTGAAAAATTAAGTGTAATAGGATTGCTTTTAATTTAAGTTTGTTGTAAGCAAAAATATCCCAAAAGACTCGAAAGATGTTGGGACCCACATGAAGGACAAATAAGCCAACGCCGGCCCCCCGAGGGTCACCCAAATAGAGGCTTCGACCCCCAGGGGGTCGGCCAACACCCTTATCGACCTTCCGGGGGTCGGCCACACCATTGCCGACCGCCCCGGGGTTGACCACGCTAGTACTGCACCTCGGGGGTCGGCCAACACCTTTGTCAACCCCCCGGGGGTCGGCCAATACCTTTGCCAGCCCACCGGGGGTCGGCCTCGCCATTTCCGACCCCTTAAAGGTCGTCCAAATGGAGACAACAACCTTCGGGGGTTAGTCGAGTCCATACTGACCCCCCGAGGGTCGGGCAAGGAAGGCTTGGACCCTCTGGGGTTTGCCCTTGCAGCCGCACCCTCCTCGAATCCACCAACAAGTAGGTCAGTCCGAGTGGGTTGATCATGAAGGTTAGGACTCCCCCAAGAGTCGACCAAGCCCAAGTAACGTATAGAGGCGCTACACCTCGTAGCGTCCTCGGTTACGACGAGTAGGTTGGTCGTGGAGGTTAGAACTCTCCTGTATACGAGTTGACCGAGTCCAAGTAACGTTTAGATGCATCGTACCCCGTGGCGTCCCCCGTTACAACGAGTAGGTAAGCCAGAGTGGGTTGGTCGTGGAGGTCAAAACTCTCCCCCAGGAGTCGACCGAGTCCTAAAAACGCAGGCGAACTTTACACCCCGTGGCGTCCCCGGTTACAATGAGTAGGTCAACCAGAGTGGGTTGGTCGTGAAGGCGAGGACTCATAAGGGATGATCGAGTCGAAAGTCAACCTCTAGGAAGGACGGTCGAGTAGGCTAACAATGGTGTGTTACTCGTTGAGGTTAGGACTTTCCTGTAGATATCTGTTGACCATTTTTCAGCATCAACAGTTGGCACCGTGTGTGGGGACGAGATAATGTTCTACCTTAAACGCTAAAAAATTCCAATCCATTTTCCTGCAAAATGTCAAACGTTGAAAACGGCCATCACCACGATGTCGATGGAGAATCAGACGTCGAGCATGCTCCAAGAAGGATTGCCTTTAGAAGGCATGACGTTGTTCATGTCGAAAACCTCCCAGATCCTGAGGGTGTGATAGCCAGACAGGAGCCGGGGCATGCGGATCCAAAGTTTAAGATTTTTGAGGAACAAGTGCAAAGAGTGGCGGAGAGTTTGGGTCGCCTTGTGGAGTTTCTTCGGCAACCACCTCAAGCTTAGACAGCTGATGGTGGGAACCAGCAGGCGCCACAAGAGGCAGCCCAGGGACAGCCGACCAAGAAAAAGGCTGTGGTTGAAAGACAGCTCCAATGGTCCGAGACCCTGCAAAAGGGAAAGCCCTAGCCACGGAGGTGCCAAAAAAAGCACATTCCTGACACCGAAAACCGGTTGAACAACTTCGACTGGGCGGTAATGAAAGCAGGAAGGAGCATTCGGTCCATCAAAGGATCAGATCCAAAACAGCGGAGTCTTCTCGGACGCAGTCAGTCAGAAGTAGCCAACCAAGGAGCACCATGTGAGGGTCATCCATTCCCTATCCCTTAAAAACTCTAAGTTCCCATACAGCTGGATTATGCTTAGGAGCGGTTCTCAGGGAGGTGCTCAACTAAGGTGATCCATCTCTTCCTGAGTTAAAATGGACGCAGTAATTTGAGATCCCGACCCCACTGCCATGGCTCGCCGCCGAGTCCTCTTAAGCGAGGAGAAATCCCGAAGGTGCAGGGATTCGGTCTCATAGTAAGACTAAGGATCCATGGCGGCCAAAGTAATGAGTAGTCTGTAAGCAAAGAAGTTAGGAAAAATGCAAGTCTCTAACTAAGAGAGCCTAAAGTACCATACGAAGTTCGACAAACGGCTAAACGCGCGAGACTTTTAGAAAAAATGCCTAAGTAGCCTAAAAGTTTCAAAAAGCGGTGAAAAAGGCCAGATTTTTACAAAAAGTGCCAAAGTAGCCTAAAAGTTTCAAAAAGCAGTAAAAAAGGCAAGACTTTCATAAAAGTGTCTAAGTAACCTACCATTGTCAAAAGAGGCACTTAAACGGGCAAAACTTTTATAAAAATGCCTAAGTAGCCTACAAATTCGGAAAAGTATTCTAACAGGCAAGTCTTTGAAAAAAGAGCCTAAACAATCCAAAAAAATTCGGACTTACATGCGTAAATGACAAAATTCGGAAAAAGTGCCTAAGTAAAGGTGGAATTTTCGAAAATAAGCTTAACTGTTAGCTGGAATTGGAAAAAGGAAGGTACATATTGAAAAAGTAAAGCGCGACTGATGCTTTCCAAAAGTCAAAAATGCAACGCAAGTCTCCTCCCACGCTTTGAAAAAATAAAAAATCCTACCTTAGTGAGAGGCAATTTTCGGCTAAAGTAGTGTAAAAAAGAAGGCTGTAGTTTTGGAAGGGAGTTTTTATGGAAAAGCAAGGTTATGGAAAATCTCTAAAGGATAAATATTTTCCTAAAAAGAGAGATTGATTTTTTCATTGAATAAAAATATTATCTTGGAAATAAGAATATGGCAATTTTAATATAATTATTCTTAGAATAAATATTTCCCTGAACCTTAAAGCTTTTATTTTTTGGATATTATTTAGGAAAAGATATTCATGAAAAAAAATATGCCCTAAGTAATTTTCACAAAAAATACTTCGATAAAGTACAATGACATAGCTCTTGGAATCTCGAAACTTTGAAGAAAGCAAGTGGTTAAACTACTCTCCAAAATTCGGCAAGCTCGGAAATGAAGAGTGGGGGTAATGTTGTAAGTAAAAATATTTAGAAAGACTCGGAAGAGGTTGGAACTCACACGAAGGATAAATAAGCCAACGCCAGCCCCACGGGGGTAGACCAAATGGAGGCCTCGACCCCCAGGGGATCGGCCAAGTCCAACGCCGACCCCCCGAGGGTCGGCCAACACCTTTGCTGCCACGCTAGCGCCTACCCCCCGGAGGTCAGCCTACACCCTTTGCTAGCCTCCCGGGGGTCGGCCACATGGAGGCCACAACCCCTTGATAGTTGGCCGAGTCCATACCAACTCCCAAAGGTCAGCCAATTAAATCTGACTCCTTTGGGGATTGCCCATAGAAGGCTTGGACCCCTAGGGGTTGTCCCTTGCAGCCTCACCCTCCTTGGGTCCGGCAACGAGTAGGTCAGTCCGAGTGGGCTGGTCATGGAGGTTAGGACTCCCCTAGAGTCGACCAAGTCAAGTAACATATAGAGGCGTTGCACCTCGTAACATCCCCGGTTACAACAAGTAGGTCAACATGAGTGGGTTGGTTATGAAGGTTAGGACTCTCCTGTGGACTAATCGACCGAGTCTAAGTAACGTTTAGAGGCGTCGCACCCCATGGCGTCCCCCGTTACAACGAGTAGATAAGCTGTAGTTGGTTGGTCGTGGAGGTCAGGACTCTCCCCAAGAGTCGATCGAGTCCAAGTAACGCAGGCGGACGCTGCACCCCGTGGCGTCCCTAGTTACAACGAGTTAGTCAACTCGAGTGGGTTTGTCGTGAAGGTGAGGACCTATAAAGGTTGACCGAGTCCAAAGCTGACCTCTAGGAAGGATGGTCGAGTAGGCTAACGCAGTGGGTTAGTCGTGGAGGTTAGGACTTTCCTGTGGATAAGTTGACCAAGTCTAATGTAGCGTTAAGGGACGCTGCACACCCGTGGTGTCCTAGCACTACAACGAGAAGGCTGCACACCTAAGGCGTCGGCCATGGAGGTGAAGACCTGCCAAGGTTGACTGAGTCCAAGTAACTCAAGAGTCAAGGATGTTACACCCTCAAAGGGTAATGGTTAGGAGTTACGCCGGTATTAATACCCGGCTTGATGACGGAAGATTCTAAACGGTCGGCCATTAAGTCGCTCATTAGTGAATTATAGCCGTTATGAAACCGATTGCAACAATAGTAGTGTCAATCTTCATTCCGACAGATCCTAAGCTAAGTACCCTTAAGCCATTCTAAAGTCCAATAAATTATTCTATCAATTCTCTTACTGACTTAGGCATCGAAGGCCCTGTGGCTCACACCACACCGATGTGTCCTAATTTCGCTGTTTTGCAGGCCTTTTCGTCCTCAGCTAAATAAATCATTACTGTGTATATCCGTTGACCATTTTTCGGTATCAACAAAGTTCATAGAAATATGCCTAATATTAAAATCGATCAATTACTATTTTAAAATTATATGTTACTTGTTTGCATGTCTTGATTGTTGCATAAAGTATGTGATATAGATTTAAAATTTCACCATAAGTTAAAAATATTCATGCAACATAAATATGTGTTAAATATATTAGATATATTTTACAAATTGGATTCAATATTTAGGATAATTCAGCAAGTAGATCTCACAAATAAATATTTAATATTTATTTTTCTTGATTTGTTGAATGTATGGATATAAATGTTATTTTTGAAAATTAGTTTTTCAAAATAGAACAAAAAATATTTATTTTAAATTTGCTGTAAAATGAATATAATCTTTTAATATTGTTTAAAAAAGGAAGAGTCTTAATGTATAAAAGTGATTACATTACTTATAATCACTTAATCCTTTGGTTAATAAGATTAATAAAAGAGTAATTTGATTATGTAATGATTGGTTGGAAGGGGAACTCTACCTAAGAAAGATTTTGCGGAATGATAGAGGTACTTAAGATGATGGTTTACGGAACACCTCTACTTGGGAACACGACTAGGGGGTTGAAACGGCCATGATTTATATATCACTTTGTGCAGGCTCAAATAAGAAGATTAGGTTTTTTAGTCTACAAACTTGACAATTCACATTTAAATCAATCTAACCAATATAGGTAAAAGATTGAGATTTGGATGAATGAGTTTACCCTAGTTCATCTGAGTGGGAGGGAACCCTATTTCAAAATAGATAGTGGGAGAAGGATCGGTTTAAGCTGATCCTGTGATCTCCATAAAAAACTGCATCGTGAGATCATAGTCGGGTTACATGTTGGAAGTTTTTAGTCAACCCCCTATGGTATGTGTTTGCTAGGGTCAATATCACGACGAGTTTCCCGAAAGGGATAGAACTGTGATTTCAATCTGTAACTAAACTATTCTACGACTACACTTACTGAGAGAGATTAACGATTTTGAATTGATGGACTACACTATTAAAGAATTGGTAAACAATTTAGCCAAGTTCTAGATCGAAAAATGATAACTGTAACCATAGGGATAAGAGTTATCCTGGTATTGAGTTTTCGGTTGAGAAAGTCTCACGCTAGGGAGAAGCAACTGACCTATCCTACAATTACAACCCTTCCTCTAAACCTTGTTACTTGTACTGTGACATTAATAATTATCAATAGTAGGGTTTCCTGGATTTTAACTTTTAAAATTTCTAAAAGCATTTTTGCCAAAACCATGAATGATGTTTTTAAATTTGAAATGTTCTTTTAACTTATAAACAAGCAACAAGCCTAAATCATTAAATATTAATATTTTCTATTGACAAATTAACCGAAAAAAAAAACTACATGGAAAAACAATATCAACACAATTCTTGCCATTATACGATGAGAAGCTTGTTCTAATGAAGGATGGTCCTTTAGAACCCGTAGCCTATGCAACGTGAAATATTCGTGAAATGCATTTTTATTGACATGGTTCCAATGAATAATTTAAGTCTATATGTTGGCATACGCCCCGAACATCTCGACCAAGAATCCTAAGAGCATCATCACAACTTATGACGAGATGGAATCCATACATTAGATATTTTGGTAGTCTTTTAGTCTAGGAGAGCATGGTGCCACAGATAGAAGTTCATTATGCGAAAGAAAAGGCAGGGAAGTTGATTAGGAATAATATTCCCTAAATGATGACACACTTCGATATTGTATAAAAGTATAAGGCTATAATAGGCCAGTCTAGTCAAGTTTATTCTAGAAATCCTACTCTTTTATATGAACTTAAAATATGGAGACTAGCGTTATCTCCTAGAAGTTCAGTTTAGGAGCTTGGAGCTCAAGAACACAAAAATACATCTTAGAGGTCGGGCCTCAAAGGCTAATATATAAAAAGAAAAGGTTGAATAAAGGTAATGCACCCAAAGTAAAAATAGTCAAGATCATGAAGGACATCTTTAGAATGCCCACTAAAGTTTTGGGCTTCTGCACTCCGTTAGAACATCTTACAAACATCTTTCCTACAATTAGGATCTTTTCAGATCTACCTGCCAAGGTTTTTAGGGTGTAAAGCCTTCATTCATGTGTCCATTCCTTCACAATCTAAACTAGATCCTCGGGCCATAAAGTATATTTGTCGATGCTACGTATCTTACAAAAAGGCTTATCGATGTTATGATCCTGTAGGAACGAAGTTTTATAAGAGCTTAGATGTATCCTTTATAGAAAACCAATCCAACTTTCCCCATTTCCAGGTAGAGATAACTACAGTTAAAGGAAATTTTTGGGATATCTCTCCTCTTCCTAGTATTGTTCACCATGAGATAACTACAGATTCAGGACATAATATGGAAGGCTCCTCTGGTTCCTCATCAGGGGGAGAAATACCACAGAGATTTTGATTTTGAAGTTTATACTAGGAGGAAGTTGAATCAAAATAATAACGACACAATGATTGATCCGGCACCCGACCAAGTTGATGCTTCAACAGCTGTTTCCGGCATTCTAGGTAATTTACCTTCCAACCCATTCTCAACCTGAAAATCATTTGTCTGATGTTTCTGTTTTTTGATCTTGATATTCCTATAACATATAGGAAAGAAACTCGTAACTTTACCAAACATCCTATTAAGAACTATTTGTCCTACCACAAATCGTCCACTACCTATAAAGCTTTAACATCTAGGATAACTAACCTGTTTGTTCCAAGAAATATACAGGAAGCCTTAAAAGATCCGAAGTGGAATTTAGCTATTAAGGAGGAGATAAATACGCTCAAGGAAAATCATACATAGGATATAGTTAAATTACCAAAAGATAAAAAGACACTATGGTGCAAATGAGTGTTTATTGTAAGGTGTCATGCATATGACAAAATTGAAAGGTATAATGCAAGATTGGTTGCTAAAGGGTCCACTCATACCTATAGAATTCTCTATCAGGAAACATTTGCTCCAATGGCCATACTGAACTCAATTAGAGTTCTGCTATCTATTGTTGTCAACAAAGATTGGCTTTTATATCAACTTGATGTCAAAAATGCTTTTCTTAATGGTGATCTACAATAAGAAGTATATATGGACTTACCACCTGGTTATAAAACAACTGGTGAAAATAACAATGTATGTAAGTTAAAAATAGGCATTGTATGGTCTCAAACAATCGCGTAGAGCTTGGTTTGAACTCTTTGAAAGGCAGTTGCAAGCTCTGGTTTTTTTCAAAGTCAGGCAGATCACTCTATGTTCTACAAACATACTAGAGATAACAAAATGATTGTTTTAATAGTTTATGTTTATGATATTATAGTGATAGGCGATGACATAGTAGGGATAACTGACTTGAAGAAAAGATTAGCAAATGAGTTTCAAATAAAAGACTTATGAGTCTTGAAATATTTTATGGGAATGGAGTTTTCATGATAAAAAACTGGTATTATAGTAAATCAAAGAAAATATATCATAGATTTACTAAGTGAAGCTGGGTTACTCGGTTGTAAAAACTAGTGGAAACTCATATTGAACAAAATGTGAAACTATAGGCAGCTTCAAAAGAAGAAGTAAAAGATAGAGAAAAGTACCCGAGACTTGTGAGTAGACTCATCTATCTATCTCATACACGTCTTGATATAGTCATTGCTATAAGTATGGTAAGTCAATTTATGCATGCTTCATGCCCTGCTCATTTTGAAGCGGTATATAGAATTTTGAAATACCTGAAAGGTACCCCTAGAAAAGGTAGATTGTAAAAAACACAGAGTCGTCTAAATGTTGAAGTCTATACAGATGCTGACTGGGCTGGTAGTACCATAGATAGAAGATCAGCTTCAGGGTATTGCTCTTTCGTTGAAGGAAATCTAGTCAAATGGCATAGCAAGAAACAAAGTGTGGTAGCAAGAAACAATGCTGAAGATGAATTTAGGGATTTAGCCCATGATATTTGTGATAGTATATGGATAAAAGACTCTTGGAAAAGCTTAAGTGTGTCTATTCAACTCCAACACGAGTATATTGCGATAACAAGACGACTATATCCATTGCTCACAATCCCGTTCTCCATGATAGGACAAAACATATTGAAGTCGATAAACACTTTATAAAACAGAAGATTGTAGATGGAACTATATGTATTCCCTATATGCTGACCTTAGATTAAGTAGTTGACATCTTTACTAAAGGACTACCTAAACGACAGTTCGATAAGATTGTAACCAAGTTGGCAATGGAATATATATTTATACCAACTTGAGGGGGAGAGTTGGTTACATTAATTTTATAATTATCTCTTAAATATGATAGGAGATAATATATTATTGTATTATTTTTATTTTTTATATTAAGGAGTGTTTCCTATTTAAGTCACCTCACTTGTATTATTGTTTTTAAGTGAGAAAAAGAGTACTACTCCTTTTATTATTTTGCATAAGATGAACACTTGATAAGTATGTTGAATATACAAGAAGATCCAATTCCAAGTTATAACCTAAATTGTGTACAGTATATGACACTAAGCTAGGGTGCCTAAGTCATGGTAACGTTGTTGGTGTGACTCGCTTTGCAAGAGTTGCAAACGATCTGATCCTGGTTGTTCATGTGAAAACATGTTATAGGGGTGCCTATGAAAAAGAAGTTTTTGCATAAGATGGGACGAAGAGTTTTAAGATCTAGCTAGTAATTCTGTTTTAAACTCACATCAACTACTTTGCTAAGGATGATCGTATGTCGATGTGATCTTAATCATAAGTGGGTTGCAAACTCCTACTTTATGAAAACGTTCTTTAATGTGCATGAGTGAAACTAGTTAAACAACATGAGTCAATAAGCCTTTCACGTTGGGGATTGTCGTAATAAGTAGCTGAAAACACAACTTCACAAGAAGAAATTCACGCCTTCCCTAATGTTGAGGAAGATGTAGAGTTTTTTCCTTAAGAACTAACTCTAAGACTTGAACAAATGGTACACGCTGCTCATTCGCTCGAGAAGACACTGGTTTATAGTGTGAATATAAACAACTTGTTCATTAGAGGAATCCTTGGCACTTAAGGAGAGAGATGTAATCAGAGGGGTAAAATGGATTTCTTGTTCCACTTATAAATTACGAACAAGCTCGTGAAAGATTATATGACAGATGACCAATTATGTCAGTGGACGTTAACTTGTCCAATAGTGCGAGAGAGATCAGCTTAGGCCTTTAATGGAATAATTTTGATGTTAGCGAGAAAGGATTGGATCCAAGGTTGTTGTAACTTTCAATCTATAAGTCCATCGATCCTCGAGCTACCTCATAACTGTTGGTACACTGTTCATTAGAGAATGAATTTGAGAAGTTCAAATTCACCGATTAATTATGTGGGGCATAATTAATAGGAGTGTATTAAACTTAATTAATTAATATATTAGATATATTGATATAATTTTTATTGGATAAATAAGAGGAAAAAATTAATTTATTAGATAATATAATTATAAATAATTATGAGATAGTTATTGAGTTCTCGGTTGTAAACATGTTGAACATATTGGGTTATAATTATTAAATAATTATTATTAAGTTTAAGAATTATCAATTAATATGTTGGACATATTAATTGATTTCATAATTACTGGATAGTTATTAAATAAAGAATATTAATTAATATACAAAACATATTAATTAAATTCATAATTATTAAAGTAGAGAATTAATATATAAAATATATTAATTATGGAGATTTATTTATTTAATAATATATTTGACATTAATTGGAATTTATTTGATAAATATCATTGAAAAATAAAGAAAATAAGTATATGGATATATTGGCCGAATTCAAAATTCTATTCCAATAAATTGGAGAAGGAAAAATCGATTCTCCTAGAGATGAAATTCGAATTTCACATTCTAAAATGGGAAGAAAAAATCTTTATTTTTTCCAATATCTTTTAATATTAGATATTCAAAGGAATTATATTTTTCTAATTTTAATTATTCGCTTCTTTACTATAAATAGGAGACATTAGAGGTCTTAATTCTCACCTTACTCAGGTTAGAGTAACCTAATTCTCAAATTGAGAAATCCTCTAAGAACTTAGTCATATTTTTTCTCTTCAGTTAAATCTCTTCCCAACTTTATTTTCTCGAAGAAGCTTCCCACCAGACACTTAGAGCAACATTTCAGACATAGCATGAAAAATTGGAGGAGACCAATCAAGAAGGTCCAAGGAATTGATCGAGATCCTACTCTGTAAAGACCCGCCATAATTGATCAATGACGTTAGTCAATGCGTGTTCTTTAATTATTCAACAACGGTTTATCACTAATTACTACGAAAATCCCAATCGTGGGAGGCTTATTGAGCTGGCGCTATTAGGCTAGTCTCACTCATGTACATCAAAGAACGTTTTAATAAAATAGGAGTTCAAAACCCGCTTAGGATTCAGATCACATCGACATATGTTAATCCATAATGTAGCAGTTAAAGTGTGTATACATCGAAATTACTAACTTGATCAACTTCTTTTTGCTTAGGTGCCTCACTCACATGTCTCCACGTGAACAACCAGGATCAAGTCATTTTCAACTATTCCAAAGTGTGAGACACCAACAGTGTTACCAAGACTTAGGCGCCCTAGCATTAGTCCATTACTATAATCGTTTTAGGTTATTAACTTGGAGCTAGATCTACTTGTATGTCCAACATAGTTGTCCAAGTGTACATTCAAACAACCATGAACATATCGTCATTAATCCAATTAATGCAATAAAGCTAAATGACGTTTGAATATTAAATGCTCATTTATCAAAAATAATAACTATTATTAATGATCAAAAATAATATTAAATGTCTAACATCAAATGCTAATTCTTTAAATACAAACTACTAGGCATTTATGGCACAATCCCTAACAAGATCCGGGAGTCTTGAAGTATTTTCTCTATATTGAAGTGGCTCATAAACCTGAGGATATATTTCTTTATCAACTAGATATTTTAATAGAAACTAGCCCATTTACACCCTATGGGACAAAATCATAAGCTTGCTCGTGTCCAAAGGGATTTATATGCTCATCCAGACATGTATTATCATTTAGTCGACTACTTATTTATTTGTATGTTAACTCATCCTGAACTAAGCTATTCGCTTCATACTCTTGCACAATTCTTAGCTGCTCTACAAGTTCACCATTGGGATGTAGCTTTGTAAGTATTTCGCTACTTGAAAGGTACACCATGTCAGTGCACATCTTGTTGCTATCTATAGGTGTGAAATGCATTTGCCCGCTTTTTTTGATGGTGATTTGGCCACGTGTCTTCGTGTTCATTAATTGTGTATGTTGTTTTCCTTGAATCTTTTTCTTTTTCTTGGAAAACTAAGAAACAAGCGACTATGTCTCGCTCATCTGCTGAAGCTGAGTATCCTGCAATGACAGTTGGTACTTGTTAGTTAAAATGGTTGGAATAATTAGAATATTCTCTTGAAACTTTCAACTCTCACCCTATGCAATAATTGTTTTGGTGATAGCCAATCTGCTATTCATTTCACAAAGAATCTTGAAGATTGTACTAAGTATATTGAGGCATATTATCATTTTGTTCGTGATGAGTTGTTAATAAAAAATCTAGCTACTAATTATGTTCATACTAGACATCAATTGATTGACATTCTGACAAAGGCACTTGAAAATGGAGAGTTCAAAATTTTGCTTGAAAAGTTTGACATTTGTGATTTACATGCTTCAACTTGAGGAGAGGTGTGTAAGGAATGATAAATAAGTAATTAAATATAATACCTTGATGGTAAATATTCAAACACTGAGTTTGTTATTTTGGTATTATATATATATAGTGCTGAAACATAATGAAAAGGTAGATGATTTTAGCTTCTCTCAGTTTCACAATAGGGAATAACAAAAACCGGAGAAATATTGTCTGATATTGTGCTTCACCTAAAATATTTCAAATTAAGATACTTGTCTTTCCTTAAAACTCATGATCAACCATTTAGTTAACCAATGTGAGACTAAGCTTTTGTGTGTATTCTCAACCATAATTCTATGCAAAAGTTTTAATACGGAAAAGGAAAAAGGTCAAATAATTTTGAACAATGAAAAGATGCTTTCCGTAAGATAAAATTTGGGTTGAAAAGCCAAATTAAAGATGCTTTTCTGTCTCTGCATGAGAATATAAAATGTGCACTTTTTGCTCTTCTCAAGAAAAGAATGACACCCCTTTTATGAGAGAGCGTTATATAATTTGCTTCTTTTTATCTCTAATTCTCCGACGACATTCCGATGGCTAATTCCGGCAAAGCAGCGCCGGCGTTCTATGCCGTTCTTCTGTTCTCTATACTGACCGCCGCCAAATCTCTCGTTTTGAACGCTGAGGTACTTAATTAATTTTCTTAGGCTTTCGTTTTAAAAGTAATGAACTTTGTGTTTTCTTCTCCCTTTAGGCCAATTTTAATTACTTCCTTTTACTTATAAGTTGGGACTCAAACTATATTGCTCTTGATTTATTAACTATAGATTTGGTTCATATTAATAGTTATTGTTTTAATTTCGTCAAAGCTTCTTACTAAGAACATTGATAGATACAATTTAGAAGTTTCACTTTGGACGGTATTTGCTTGTAGAATTATAGACTTATAAATGAAACACTATTTTGAGTAATTTAAAATATGAGTTGTAATAGTTAAATTAGATTGGTTAATTGTTGTGGGGATGCTTTTAATTGCTCGTTTGTTTACTATTTTTTTATAAAGTGATTGTAGACAAGTTTATATGTAATTTTAAATAATTGATTATTTTGAGAGGTTATAATTAATATGTGATTAGAAATGAATGATTAAAAATAAATGATTATTTTGAAAGGTAAAATAAGTTGAGTAATTAATAACTAGTGGTTAGAAATAAGTAATTCTTTTGAATTATAATAGCTCGTTTGATTTTTTTTGTTAAAAGAGAAGTTGCGAAAGCTATATTTTAATAATTTGTTAACACCGCGAAACAAATATCCTTAGTATTTATGTTATTCTATTTATATTTATTTCAATTTGAGTAAATTGAAAGCCAAATATCGATTTTGATGATCGAACTCATGATGTTATTTTGAACTAGATTAATACCAAACAAAAAAATCATTCTACCACCAATTCTTTCGGTTAGTCATAAATATGTCTAACCAAATAGAAACTGATAATACTAAAATTTTTATACATGTTAAAAAAAAAATAGAAAATAGAGTAAACTTGTAAACCTATGAAAGATGAAAATAAAAGAAATGAGAAATATTTAAATCATGTTGGAGCATGACCTAAATATTAATATTGGACTCATTTTAACTCAAAACAAAATAAATAATTAAATTGGTTAAAACAAAATAAAAAATTAAATAAAACAAGATAAAGTGCCACAAGCATAATTTCTCAAAACTAAATTAAAGGTTTCAAGCAAATCATTGATCAGCCTAACTCATGATCGAAATTATTCAGAGCCATATAAATAAGTTAATATTAAACCTTGGTTGGAGCATTAATGATCGAAATTGCAGAAAACTTGTATGTACGCCGTCACCGTGGAAACAACCTGCACAAGCGGTGCCGACACATCGAACCAAGTAAGCCTCAGATTCGGAGATACGAGTTCGAACGACATTATGGTAAGACGTTTGAATTCAAAGCACGTGAGGAGAGTGGATGATTTAGAACCTCAAGTTCTGGACGACATGTCGAGAAAGCCGTTTCAAGCATGCGTGGTGGATCATTTCCAAGTGACCGGAAAATGCGTCTCCTCGCCGATTTGTTACCTGTACCTGAAACTCGCCGGCACCGACGACTGGCGGCCGGGATTCGTCAAAGTCCGGTCGTTGAAAGGCCCTCACCTTAGCTCCAATTATTTCTATTTTCGACGAGTTTTGCCTCGGCACGTTTGGCATGGATTCGACACGTGCCCAGGTGAACTCACTCCTTTTGGCATCAAACGCAGTAGAAAAGTATTTGCACCTTCCAAACATTCAAGCCCTAAGCTCAATTCAAATCCATAAATATATTAATTTTTCTTGTATGTTCGGTTAGTTTGTCGAACAATTTTAATTAAGTAAACCTTTTCAATCTAATTTCTGTTATGTATATTTGACTAAAATTATTTACTTAATTTTTTTTAAATAAAACAGACTAGAAGGAAGTAATGTATTCTTTTAGTTCGAAAACCCATTATTAAGATATCAGGAAGTGTTTATTACAAAGATTTGGTGAAAGGGAGATGGAAAAATCTGTCATTGAAGTTTTAGTCAGTTACATGGAACAAGACTAGCTACAAAAATACTATTTTTTATGATTGCGTTATTTCCAAAAAAATAAATATATATATTATGATGATTTTATGATTTTATGTTGAATATTGATTGATTTGAGATAGAATATCCAACAAATTGTATATGCATTTGTGATATGAGTAATAATTAGAGATGATGCTCGAAAGATTCAACATTGGTACAACTAAAATGGTCCGTTCTCTTTTTTTTCTAGTCACCTCCAAATGAATGGTAAAACAAAATCTTAACTTCAATATTCTAAAGAGAAAGAAGATAGGAGAAGAAATATCATATGTTACAGTAATTAGGAGTTTGACGTGTACCATGATATGTACTATAACTAATATTACTCATGTTTTTGGTGTTATTAGTTGTTTTGTGTACAATCTAGTAAAATAATATTGCGAGACAATAAGTACAACATGAAATATTTGTGAGGTGCATCTAGTTTCAAGCTCACCTTTTGAACTAAAAACCAACGCATACAGACTATAATTATTCAGGTATGACTAGATATCGATCTAGATAACCAACTAGTCTAACTTCGGGTTAATTGATGATGTATACAAGTGTTGTAATATCTTAGCAATCGAGATAGAAGCATGTTGCACTTTCTACTATAGAAGCCGATTATACAGTAGCAACAAAACCTTGCAAAGAAATGTTATTGGTAAAGGAGTTTATATGAAGCTTGGCTTTCAAGCAACAATTGTATATGATATTCTACGGTAACAAGAGTGTCATTTATCTTGGTAAGAACTCTACATTTCATTTCAGCACTAAACATATAGATGTGATGTCTGGGGCTGAAAGATGCATTGGATGATGGTTCGTTTAAACTTGAGAAGATACAAACTGATCATATAATTAGTCTGATGTTTTAACTATGAATCTACCAAAAGAAAATTTTGTGTTTTCTTGTTCCACTTTTAGAATAGAAAATTCCTCCACATAGTGAATAAGCAAAGAACTAATATTGGGTTCTATTCACCCACTACTACAATTCATGGCAAAGATGATGAGCTATCCAAATAAGTTTTGAAAACATAGATAAAAGATGACGTACATTGAAAACCTAATATTTTATGACAGGCACAATTAGTGACGAGCGTGCTCGTCATTAAAACACATTTAGTGACGATCACTAGTCCTTCATCTTATATATGTGAAACACAAATGGGCAATGGAGACAGGTGTCAGAGTCATGGAAGATGCTCTGACGACCCACGTCTCGACAAGCCGTGATGTGAAGAAGGAGGACGGTACATCATCCATCACACCAAGTAGAATGTTGATTAGTGTCAGCTGGATGCATCAGAGAGTAAGCCCGATGGTGTCAAGGTGTTAGTGTTAAGGCTTAGTGGGGGCACGATGAGGACTTGAGCCATCCCGACATGTCAAGGCTCGAGATGGAGTTTTAACGAGCGGCTCAGGAGTTAAGTCCGTATGAAGCTAAGATGTAAGCTAGCCAAGTTTGATGTCAATCGGACATCAGACGGACGCTCCACACTGGCGTATGATTCCTCGCCTAAAAGACGTGCATTGAAGAGAGACTAAAAATAGTGTCATGGTGTCAGCTCTTCACCACCCCTGGACCTTGTGACCTAAGTGAGCTACCCCATGGCACATGCGTGTGTCGTTGTGTCGGCCAGCACTTGCAAGACGATTGTCTTGGGCGGCTTCTTTCGGGAATAGAAATCTAGGGACAGTGTCAGACGGCACGAGAGTGCCGACATTGCATCGTTGCCTTCGGGATAGAAGCTTGTCACAATATATGAGGGGCGACCCACCACCTCATGTTGGAATCCCGTGGGCCAAATGGATGTGTGTGCAATTAAGCATAACCAAGATATTTCTGCTGCGTATTAAATGGAAGCTTAGTCGAGGCCTGGAGAACCTCGCTTAACGACCCCATGTGTCACAAAGTATGGTCGATCCAAGTTTGGGGCTTGAGTTCCCCTCTAAGGCTGGCCATGACGAGTGTACGATCATGGCGCCACACTAGTCGAAGAGAGCGACCGTGACATTTGATATTAGAGCCTACGTTTGTGCATGTGGTTTGTCGAGACAGAAGGACCCGACAATTGAAATGAAGACAGTGCATCTGTGTAAAGAGTGCCATTATAGCAGGACATTTGTATGTCTACGTGAAGCAGGGAGAAGCCGACTCTTGGAACTCGCGAATGTCTTGAGCAAACATGTCGTGAGGGAGTTGTACCAGTCTAACAGTGATCAAGTATGTTTGCCAAAGGCTTGGTGGGACAGACAGTGTCAAAAAACCATTATCATCAGATGGATAATGCTAATGGTTGTAAGTAGAGCTGAAAGTCAGTACGACATGCGCCGGTCAAGTGCCAAGTTGTGCACAGTGAAAGTCCATGTGGGTGGACAATGTGGCTGAGGCCAAGTGAATTGTGAGGACAAGTGTCCCTTGGGTCATTTCATATGCCAAATGGATGACCTCTGACAAGTTGTCAACAACTAGAGTCTGCTCATGAAGGAGTCATCATGTTGAATCAGACGAAAAGCTCAAGTGAGCTGCTGAAAGACTAGGAGTGTCTTTGTTACGTCGCCAAGATGTGCGACCAGTGAAGTTGGTCGAGGAGTAGTGCCAAGGAGTTATTCTCCTGCGAGTGTTCTGTTGCCTAGACGTTGCTAGATTTCGAAGAGAAGCTCAGAGATGTCCAGTGGGATGCGCTCCCAAAGGGTTAGGCAAGTGGCTGGAGCCCGATATTGCAAGTCCTCGCCAATTATTCACAAAGGCCAAGGTAAATTGTAGATGGGGTAGTCTAAGGCGTAATACTTATTCGCGCAAAGTGGTCATACTTATCGAGTTAGGCGCAGGCTAAGTTCATGAAGGGGCATAGTAGGTCCATGATGGGATAGCCCATAAGTATTGTGTCGTCAACATATCTTGCTGAAGCACAAATTGCTAGTAAGTTCGCCAATAGTAAGTCAAAGTTTGGATCGTCAGATTGAGCGATGCCAAGTGCAACTAGGGGTGAATATCGTAACCTGCATGGTTATGCCCTGTGTTAAAGTCATCGAGGGCGATGACTGGATTAAGTGGGGGAGGATGTCAGAGTCATGGAATCTGCTCTAACGATCCATGCCCGACAAGCCGTGATGTGACCGAGGAGGACGGTACATCATCCATCACACCAAGTAGAGTGTTTATTAGTGTCAGCTAGATGCATCAGAGAGTAAGCCACGATGGTGTCTAGGTGTTAGTATCAAGGCTTAGTGGGGGCACAATGGGGCCCCGAGCCATCCTGACGATGTCAAGGCTCGAGATAGAGTTTTGACGAGTAGATTTGGAGTGAAGTTTATATGAAGCTAAGATGTAATCTCATCAAGTTTGATGTCAATCGAACATCGGATGGAAGCTCCACGCTGACGTATGATTCCTCGCTAAAAAGACGTGCATTGGAGGGAGTTTGAAAATTGTTCAGAATGTACTATAGGGGGAGGCATGGTGTCAGCTCTCCACCACCCCTAGGCCTTGTGGCCTAAGTGAGCTACCATATGACACATGCATGTGTCATGGTGTGGGCGAGTGCTTGCAAGATGAGTGTCTTGGGCATCTTCCTTCGGGAATGGAAATCCAGGGACAGTGTCAGATAGTATAGGTGTGCTGACACTACTCCCTTGCCTTCAGGATAGAGGCTTATCACAAGATCTGAGGGGCGACCCACCATCTCACGTTGGAGTCTCGTAGGCTGAATGGATGCATGTGCGATCAAGCATAAACCAAGATGATTTCGCTGTGTATTCGATGAAAGCTTAGTCGAGGCCTAGAGAACCTCGCTTCACGACCCAACGTGTCACAAAGTATGGGAAATTCAGGGGCTTGAGTTCTCCTCTAAGGCTGGCCATGACGAGGATGCGATCATGGCGCCGCTCGAGTAGAAGAGAGCGACCGTGACATTTGGTATCAGAGCCCCTAGTTTGTGCATGCGGTTAGTCAAAACAGAAGGACCCGACAGTTGAAATGAAGACAATGCATCTGTGTCAAGAGCGCCATTGTGAAGAGAAGCTCAGATATGTGCAGTGGGGTGCGCTCCCCGAGGGGTTAGGCAAGTAGCTAAGCCCTATATTGCGAGTCCTCGCCAACTATTTGCGGAGGCCAAGGTGAGCCATAGATGGGGTAGTCCGAAGCATAATACTTATTCCCGAAAAGTGACCATACTTATCTGGTGAGGCCCGAGCCAAGTCCATGAAGGGGCATAGTAGGTCCATGATGGGATAACTCATAAGTATTGTGTCGTTCAACACATTTTGCTAAAGCACAAATTGTTAGTAAGTTCGCCAATAGCCAGTCAAAGTTTTTCTGAAGCATGAGAGGGCGATGCCGAGTGCAACCGGGGGTAAATATCGTAACCTGCGTGGTTATGCCACGTGTTAAAGTCATCGAGGGCGATGATTGGATTAAGTGGGGAGGATGTCAGAGTCATAAAAAATTTATGTAAAATCCTTACAATTTTAACAATTATCATAAAAAATTTGTGTGAAAAGAAAGAGAATTTTATGTTACAAACAAATTAGGACAATTATTGACATTATAATAATTGTTATAGAAAATTTGTATTAAAATCATGACAATTTTAGCAATTGTCATATAAAATTTTGTGTGCAAAGAAATGAATTTTAACTTACAAACAAATTATGACTAGTATTTGACATTTTTAAAATTATAATAGAAAATTTATCATAAAATCATGACAAAATTAATTATTGACATAGAAAGTTTTGTGCGAAAAAAAATGAATTTTTAAGTTACAAACAAATTTTGATAATTATTAACATTTTAATATTTGACATAGAAAATTTAGTGTAAAATTATCACAATTTGAACAATTGTCATAAAAAGTTTTGTGTGGAAATAATATTTTGTGTGATGGTATTTTAAATTTTCATAATATTACGATAATTACAAACTGTCATAGAAAATAATAAAATTATTTAGAGAAATATTTAAAATTTTAAACTAAAATGATTTTTAATTATAAAAAATTATAAGGCAAACACAGTTTTAAATGGAAACCATGACATTTTAATACTTTTCCATTTAAAGTTTTACATAGAAATTATGTGTGGCAAACACTTTTGATGAGTTTTTAAAAGTTAAATTAAATTTTAAATATTGTTTTTATAATATAAATAATAATAATAATATAAAAAAAAAAACAAAACAAACCCCATTTCCCTCCCACCTTCTGCATTCGCGCCCCCTCCCCCACTCTCTCTCTCTCTTCCTGACCCCCCCC
>JBBMEG010013892.1:0-19766 GCA_037832605.1 Cyclanthera cordifolia
TTAAAATTAAATGCAATTAGTTCAATAACGGTAATAACATTGCTCTTAACCCGTAAACTCTTTGAGAGATGAAATAACTCATGAAAGCATTTGAAGTGGGAAAAAAAGTTGAAAAACGAAAGGAATGAGTTTTCAACAAGGTCAATAGGCTTTCAAGGTCTTTCTTCCTCTTTTTTAAGGTTCTACTTTTTAAAAAAAATTAACAAAAAAAGTTATAACATTTTTTTTTTTTTTTTTTTTTTTTTGAAGTCTAGGGACTAAAATTGAACTTTTAGAAATTTAGAGATCAAAATGAAACAAATTTGAAAGTTCATGGATCAAAATTTAACAAATTTGATATTTTGGAGACTAAAATTAAACTTTTGTAAATCTATGGTCTAAAAAAAAAGAGAAAAATCTAAAGACTAAAATGATATTTTAACATTTATTTTTCAATAGAACGGATGGTACAAACCCTAGTGGTAAAATATTAAAAGACAATAAAAGATAACTTTACTTTATATTATATTATATTTTTATATATATATATATATGAAAATAACAAACGTGAATTCACAAGAATACCAAGAATGACTCACGACTTTAACAAACGTGAATTCACAAGAATCCAACTCGTAAAGCTCAAGTTTTCTCATCAACACAACTTTGATCGACTTTCAAAAGGCTTATGGTGATGAACAATAATCATATCGATGATTGATACACTGTAAGACTCCACCAAAGCAACACGAGAAAGAGACGAATTTGAACATAACCAACATATATCTAGGATTGACCAAACAATCAACCCACTAATTCTTTTGCCACTCTTAACAACAAATAAGTTAATAAACGAACACTAAAACCTAACTCTAAACGAAGCAGACAAAGGAGTCAATGACTATGAAGTTACATTCTTTTCTACACGAATGAGTTAATTATGATTCAACATTAGATTAAAGTAAACTCACGTAGTTCTGGCTATGTACTCTCTCCTAAAGCATTGTAAATTCGATAAAAATACAAATTAAATCTTGTGCGTGTAAATATATTGAGAAGAGATTGCACTCACAACATACATATTATTTTATTTTTCTCGTTATCATTCCTTTCGCCTCAAACACAAATGTTCATTATCTCCATAATTACTCTCTTTCGCATTCTACCCCAATTCTGATTCTCTCACAATCGTTCTCATATCTCCTTCCCCAAACACAACATGCATAATTCACTCGAACACCTCCACAACTACTCAAAATTTCCAGTCCTTCCTAATCCGTGATCCAAACATCCATTTGTCGGCAGCTTTTATAGAATCTTTTAATTTGCTTTAAAAAAAAAAATCAAGAAGAAGAAGAAAAAAAAAATTTTAATCAGAACATTGACTTTTTTTCTTTTTTTTTTTTTTTTAAGAACTAAAAATTTCTTCTTTTGATAGTGGGGTTTGCAAGTTCTGTCACAATCATCAAAAGAAAAAATAAATAAAATAAAATAAAATAAAAATGGAGGGAAACTGCTAAATTTGTAATTGCAGTTGACCACTCTATTTTCTATATTTGGCAAAAATTGATGTCTTTTAAAATTAAATGAACAATAAGTTTTATTTTTTTGAATTAAAATAATCTTAATAATAATAATAAAGGGAAGCATGGAATATTAAAATTAGACACCAACCAATCACAATTTTCAACTATTGTTTTCTAGGTACATCTCCCTAATTTCATTTTTATCATCTCAAGTGGGTTTCTTTTAGCATATTTATGGGATACTATATAATTAATAACTTAAAATTTTATTCTAAATTAAAAGGTTTTTTTTATATATATATATTTATTTATTTATTTATTTATTTATATTTAAAATTTTATTATGTGTAGTTAGTTTTGAGGTGTCTTTTATAATTATAACAAAAAAAATAAATTAATTCATTTATAACGCATTTTGGTTTCATTTTTTTAAAAACTCCTAATCTACCCATCTCTAACCACATCCTTTCCCTTCTGTTTTTCTAATCTATTGTATGTTATTGCTTTCATTGATTCATATTTCACTAAATTTGTTTAAACGAAGAGAAGTTGAATAAGTGAAATAAGCAGCCACTGGTTTTCCATTTTTTCTGTAAACAAAAAAAACTTTGAAATTTATCTCTTTATTTTTCAAGTCTACGGAGTTAGAGATCTCTGTTTGTAAAATCGAGACCGGATTTGTGCTCATGAAAATAAGGACTTTCCAACTAGATAAGACCTTCATTATTTTTCGTCGCCGGCCACTACGTGTCGTTTTTCACGAAAAGAAGAGCTTTCCAACGAGATAAGCTATAAGCATTGATTCTGATTGAAGGCTATCATGAGCTAGTGATTGAAGCTATCAATTGAATATTGATTGAATGAAGACTATCAACGCACTAATAGAAATAAGAGTGATAGACTAAAGGGAAAAAAAATGATAGAAACGAAATGGATTGAACGCTAGAACATTTTAGTATTTTTATCTATTTTTTATTGATTTCTAAAAGAGATGCAAATTTTAAATATCATATGGTTAATCACATTGTGAAAAATCTCATCTAACTGTTTTTTCTTTTCCTTTCAAATTAGGTTTTCTGACAACTGTAGTCTCTTTAAAGTCTTTTTCTCAATCTTTTAAAAAAAAATAATAAATAAATAAATAATCTTTTTCTCAATTTTATTTATGGCTTCCAACCAACACCATACTTAAAAAAGTTTTGAAACAACTCAAAAATAGTTTGTCTACATTATAAAATAATTTTCCTCTACTTTTTCCTTTTTTTTTTTCATTTTATATAATTGAATCTCTTTTAACCTTTTTTTTAGATATTAGTTTTTGTCTCCTTTATTTGAAATCTTAACTAAATTTAAAAATAATAAAAAAGCTTTTTTTTTTTTCTAAATATTGATTTTGAACGTAGAATGACCATGAGATCATGCGTTCGAATTCCCTTATCCTCAATTGCTGTAATCTCAAAAAAAAAAAACGCAACAACCAAATAAAGACATAAACACAATCTAGTTAATACTTTACATTCTTATCGCAGACGAATTAAATGTGCTAATGTTTGAATGATGCTTATTTACATTCTCTACTTTTAAATATGTATAATTAACTTTTAACTATTTTATTTGCCTATAATTACCAGGGATGAAATTTAAATTTTTTTAAACTAAATTGTAATATCTTATTTTAGTGTTTAGTGATAAGAGTGTAAGATAAATAATTGATTAGACAAAAAACGCATAATTCATATATCACATCTACATACTTAATTCGCGTACGACTTACAAATAACGTTAACTGTTTTTTATGGTTTTATCAAATCATAGAGATTGAATTTTATATTTCTCCAAACAATAGGACTAAGTTGTGTATTTATTTAAATTATTAAGAGTGAAGTCTATATTTTAAATCAAGATTAAACTCTAACTTTCTGCCGAACAAATTGACGAAAAACTCGGATTATAAACAAGTTTTTGTTTTTTTTTTGGACAATAATAATTTTTACATGTTGAACATTCAAACCAGATAAGAACCCTAATCTATAGTGTGACATAAACAAGTATGAAAGCTGTAGATTGAATTCACAATTTAACCTAAAATTGGTAGATGCCATTCCAGATATAAACCCTAATCTTTTATCAATTTCATCAGAGAGATTTGATTTAGAGCGAGCATCCATGGTCGCCCACATTCTCCGCCATGGCCGCAGCAGCAACCATCGTGTTCATGAGAGGGCTACAATCAAACACCTCATCTCGGCCAACCCTCTTTTGTCGTCCGGTCTTATTCTTCTTCTTCTTCTTTTCTCCTTCACGTGATCACCACATGGTTTCCCACTTTCCGCAATCAATTCATCCTCTTCCGGATCGGCTTCAGTTGATGTTCAGGTACGATTGAGAAATTTACGTTTCCGTTTTTGATTGGGCCCTGCTTCTTTATTGCATAATTATTGTAAAACCGTTTTTTGTTTAGTTTTGATCTTGGACGATGACTGGTCATTGAGGCCAGATTCTTTTAGGGTTTGCTTTTGAGGTAGAATGTTATTCTTCCTTGATTCTTTTTTATTTGATTTGTGGCTGCAATGCTTTGATCCTTTTTTCTTTTTTTTTCAATTTTTAACAAAAGCACCTTCAGCTTGATGAGTGTTGCAATCTTATCCTCAGAGTTGAAAGAATGATGCTATTGTTAATGTTATCCTCTTATAAGTTTTCTTTTGAAAACTCATTACCTGCCTATGCTTTCCGTTCCATGCATTATGAAACATATATATGGAACAAAAAATTATAAGATTTCAAAGAAAAAGGATATTTGAGCTAAATTTATGAGCTCTTGGAAAATTTATTCAATGTGTAGATTCATGCAAAACTTGATATTATTCAAATGGATGCATTTGTTTTTATAGGAAATAAAAACCTTTTCGTTGATAAATGAAAGTGTTACAGGGGAGAAGAGGAGGTCGTGATCTGAGTTCAGTTTACTATGAGATAACACATAACATGGTATGTTGTCCTTGGGAAGGTGGACTCCCAGCTTATGATCCAAAGGGTGACAGGCTTGATCATTCAAAGGATTATCTCATGAATCAGCAATACAGCTGGTGGATGAACTCGTATGAAATGGGTGCATTGACTTTAATTTTTGTCACCTCTTTTTTTTTTTTTTTTTTTGGGTTAAAAAAATTGGTGGGGGAATTAGTCGAAAGTGAATAGAGAGTAAAAGTTGCAAAACTTAACTATGTATAGGGTCTAATTCGATGCGATTGAAAGCTTAGGATTAAAATTGATACAGCATACCATGTTGAGGGAGTACAAGTTGAATAATCTTTCCTTCTGATACCTTGGAAGGCAAATGATTCTGATTGAAGGTTTCTTAAGATTTTGTCTGACTGTTGCATTTGATATATTAGTGAGTGTCTTGTGCACACTTCGTTGGATAATTGTATGACCCTACTACATTTGGTTGTCTAGGAAATGGAACCTATAGAAAATTTATTCTTAGATAAGATAGGTGACCACTATGAATTGAATTCATTCTTTCTTAGTTCCCAATAATCTTTTGACCTCTAGGCTAACCCACAATAGTTAGTTCTAACCATTGCTTAATAGAATAGAATAGAATCAAAGGTGTTTAGTTCTTGAGGAGGATAAGTTCATTGAATAGCTATGGAGTGTGAAAATTCACTTGTTAAAGCAACTTGAAATAAAACGGATAAATGAGTGAATAGATAGATTTTCTCAAGGAACAGAGGTGGGTCATAGTATTTAGACGGGGGGTCTAATCAAGCAGCTGAACTTCTAGGGCAATTTGGAGATAAAGCTGTCGTGTCAAAAGTGTGATGAGAGAACCCTATAAAATAACCTAGAACTCCACCAATATGGCAGATACCAAACACTTCCAAAAAGTCATGGAGAGGAAGCAAAAAGAGAGAAGAGGGCATTTGGTGCTTGTTCCTTGCCCTCTACCAAGCCACATGTCCCCTATGCTTCACTTAGCCCAACTTCTTCACTCTCAGGGTTTCTCTATCACCATAATTCACACACAACTTAACTCTCCAAATCAATCTCATTACCCTGAGTTCTCATTTGAATCAATTGGTGGAGACCTGTTGGAGAGCTACAGTGCCTTTGATGGGGATGTTATGCTTTTTCTTTCTCAACTAAATATGAAATGTGAAATCCCATTCCATGACTCTTTGGTTAAAATGCAGCTATCCAGTCGATACGATCCAATCTCTTGTATAATATATGATGCCGTCATGTATTTTTCTGCTGCAGTTGCTGATGATTTGCAGATTTTTAGAGTCGTCTTCCGCACAAGTAGCGCTGCAAACTACATCGGGCTGTCAATTCTTGATGAGAATGACTGTCATCCAATTAAAGGTGGGGTGCAAGTATACTAGTATAAGTTTGTTTTCTTTAACGTGAACTCAAGTATACATTAGGATAAATATGATCTTGTTTGTGTACTTATGTGGAAAGATTATCAAATCTTACTTTGTTTCAGAACGCCAAATGGAGGAACCGGTAGCTGGGTTTCCCTTTCTGAGAATTAAGGACATGCCACTATTCAGCACATGCAAACACACAAGGGAGGTTTTAACCTGTATTTACAATGGAACCAGAACTGCTTCAGCTATCATATGGAATTCCCTTTGGTGTCTTGAACGTGCATTTTTCGAGAAAATCGAAGATGAAACCCTGGTTCCAATTTTCCCCATAGGACCTCTCCAAAAGCACTCTAGCAGCTTCTCCACCAGTGTTCTTAGTGAAGAGCATAGTTGCTTTGTTTGGTTAGACAAACAAGCTCCAAACTCTGTGGTCTATGTAAGCACTGGTAGTGTAGTTACTATGACAGAAGATGAACTTTTAGAGATGGCTTGGGGGCTAGCCAATAGTGCCCAACCCTTCCTGTGGGTGGTTAGGGCATGTCTAGTCAATGACTCATATGGGGTTGAACAGTTGCCAAAAGAATTCCACGAGGCTACTCGAAACCGCTGCAGGATTGTTAGTTGGCTGCCTCAGCAAAAAGTTTTAGCACACAAATCAATTGGATGCTTTTTGACGCATAATGGCTGGAACTCTACTATTGAGAGTATAGCAGAAGGCATTCCAATGCTTTGTTGGCCTCGTGTAGGGGACCAGAGGGTGAATGCAAGGTTTGTAAGCCATGTTTGGAGGATTGGCCTACAGCTGGAGGACAGATTATTCCGAGACGATATTGACAGGGCCATTCAAACTCTCTTCATGGAAGAAGAGGGTATCACAATCCAAAAGCGAGCCAAGGAGTTAAAGAAGAAGGTTGAAATCTCCCTGAGACAAGGAGGGGTTTCAAGTGATTTCTTAGGTAGATTAGTTAAGTACATTAGACTTCAAGAAACAATGACAAGGTTGTCGTCAAATGCTTGATTATGCATTTTATTAGCCATCCATATCCCTCTTTCTTCTTGATTATCTACTTTTCTTTTCCTCCATTTCTTTTTGTGGTCAGATTTTTATATTAAATGTGAGAGGATAGATATGGTTGTAATAACGTATGCTTGCTTTGAATTCTCCACATGTTGAAATTATATGTTAAAGCTGCTGTACATGTGCTGCCCACTCTACTTTTTTCTTATTTACTGCTGAACCATCACTCATTGTTTTTTAGCTTTTTAGCTGTTTGAAATTATATGAAAGAGCCTGTTTTCCAAAATTAGCCCTAAATTTCATTAGGAACAGGAAAGCACGTGGAGAAAATGGGAACAGATGCTGCGGTTGATGTTTCCCCACAGCAATTTGTTGATGACAACGCAGACTGGCCCATTTCTTTCTGTTGGTCTTTGGTATTTCAAAATTTTGAAGGTATTTTCTCCCTTTTTTATCGCCTTTGGATTAACATTCATATTTGGTTCTGAAAATTCTCTTCTATGGACCATGCCATGTTTTACATGTGTTGGTACGGGTAAAGGTATCTTATAAGTATCTGTCAAGCTATCTTGTAATAGATAGGCTAAGATTTTAACCTAGAATCTCTAGGTTGAGATACATGTCAATTATGACTCAAATTGCTTCCACGATAAGGGAAGAATCATGTCAATTATGACTCAAATCGCTTCCACGATAAGGGAAGAATCAATGGATGCAGCTAAGGGTGTGTTTGTTTTTGGTAGAAATGAGAGGAGGGGAGAAGAGCGGAAGGATTCTTGATAGTTGGAGTAATTAACTACTCGTTTGGAGATTGGTGTTAGTAGTTGTTGGAACAATTAATTACTCGTTTGGGGAATTGGTGTTAGTAGTAGTTGAGTAATTAACTACTTGTATGGGGATTTATGTTAATAGTGATTGAATAATAAGTTTGATGGGAGGTTTAATGTGAAGTTTGATAAAGAGTTTGATGAGTGGTTAAAAGTTGTTTACTACCGAATACAAACAACTTTTAGATGGTTAGTGGTTAAAAGGGTAGTGGTCTTGTACAAAAAACAAACATAGTCAAATGATTTGTTAGATGGTTGTGCCTATTGAGTCTTGTTGAATGATCAAGGATTTGCATTCAGACGTATTAAATATAAACTAGAGAAGGCAAGGTCTTCGAACTCAAATCTCGATCAATGGTTGTTTGCTATATGTGTTCTTTGTTTCGTTTTTTTAGTTTTTTTCTTGGAATTCAACAACTTGGATGATTCTAATTCATAACCTCTTAGTTGTGGACACATTTATGTCAGTTTATCTATTCATTTTTGTTTTGAGAATATTTTCAAGATTATACGACTTGCTTTTATTAGAAATATGTACTCACCTTGTTTTTCGACTCACTCGTATGCACAAATTTATTTTTAGGAATTGGTCCCCCCTTGTTGGTCGTCCAAAAATGGAGTGAGTACTCTCTAAGAATGTTGCATATGTAGCCTTTTCCTTTGTGTAGTTTATTTCCCTTCTTTAAAGAAATATGATTTCACAAATTTAAGGAGAATAATAATAACTATTAATTATGGCTTTAATATAATAGAATTTATTTTGTCCCAAAATTGACATAGTATCAGTGGCCAAGAAACTCTAATTAGCGACCAGACCCATTCAGTTTTGCCTTAGATCATGAGTTCATAATTTGGGTTCGTTTATGTGGCGTAATCTTAAATCTGTTATGTTCGGGATCATAGCTAGTATGAGTCTGAACTTTCTATATGCATGTTTGGAATTAGTTTGTAATCAGCGCATTCGAGTTCACGACCCATCCGAGTTCATAATTAGTGTCGATACCTGATCCATGCATGTTAGCTTCACTTCTATCGTAGGAAGTTAATAGTTTTCTTAAATAACGCCTTAACTTTAAAATATGTTATTCATGTCTCAAAGTTAGCATGTAACATGTTATCTGAGTAAAATTTTAAAATTTTAAGATAAAACTGCAAGTGGTCTAGGAAGAAGTGGAAGTTAAGAAACGATATCGGAGACTTGTTGAAAGACTTATGTATCTATCACACACAAGACAAGACATTGCTTTCGTAGAAAGTATGGCGAGTTAGCTTATGCATGCTCCAAGACCAAATTATTTCGAAACGGTTTATAGAATCCTAAGATATTTGAAGGAAACTCCAAGAAAATATACTATTTCAAAAACATGAGAATTTTGACATTGAAATTTACACTGGTATTGACTCGGCATGACGTCGTAACACCCCTAAAATTTGTATATTTTGTAAATTAAAGTTGATAATTGGAGAAATAAATTATTTAAAGTGATTGGACGAAAATGCCCCTGGGATTGTGAAGCTGATTTTGGGTAAAGAAGGGCAAAATTGTTATTCGTGCTAAAAGACAAAATAGAGAAAAGGATGAAATAAGGAAAAATTCAAAAGCTTATAAATACCAATCTATGTCATTAATGACCCATGATTGCACCTTCGTCACAGAAAACAAGAAAATTCCCTTCTACTTTTTGTGCAGTCGCTGTCTTGAATTTAGTGTTCAATCAGTTCGTCGCCGCCGCAGTCTGACGCACCAACCACTTAAGGTCGTGTGTTGCTTCGTCATTCGCATGCAGTCCGTCAGCGTCGCCGCCCATGTCCGTCAATCAGCGTCTGCCTTCGCCTACGCTAATCATCGTTGCTACCTTGTCAGTCAATCAGGTGGCACTGATCCACTCGTGAATCGCAACAGTTCCTTCCCTAACTTCGGATTGGGCTGCAAGATTCGAATCAGCAGCATCTACCGAACCTGCGTCTTCTCAAATCCGAGCGTATCTGCGTGTTTTAGACCCACTGCACGTGCCCAAAGCAGCTTCCGAACCTGAGTTCCACTCGTCAGCGACTGATTCCCACGCGTTGTTATCCTCTCTTGTGACCGAAAAAATCTGAATTTTGCCCCTCAGGTAAGTCCTATGCCCCGAGTCCGTTTCTGAAGGTTTTAGGTCCAAATTCTCACTTGTTTGTCTTATATGGGCACTTTTAGGTGAGGTTTCTTAAAAGGACCCAAGGTTCGAGTTTCAAGGGTGGTTTCAAGCAGTTTTAGGCCAAGGTAAGGGACTGTTTCTCCAGTATAGGTTCGATGTGGTAATTTTGAGCATGTATTTGATTTAACTGTACTAAATGCTTTGTTTTGAGATATTGGTTGATTCCTGAGCATGTGTGATATTGTTATATTGCCCTGATTTATGAGATTTTGAGATTAAAACCAGCATGTGATAGCCTATGCATTTGATACTCTTGAGATTCGTGAGTTGTTTAAGAGTTAAGTTCCAAAGGGAACCGAGCATGTAATTGGACGAGTTGTTACAGAGGGAACCAAATGAGTTTAACCCTGAGTGGTATGTCTCAAAAGGGACCAGTTTTTGTTATAAAGCATGAGTAACGATTAAGGTCAAACGTGTCTTAACTGTTATACTCAGATAGGGGATTTATCAAATGTCGAGCGGGAGGACGATATTCCTCATCGTTGTAGTGTCAGGATCGGGCGGCCACCCGGTTAGCTATACCTACCTCTAGTTTGCTTGATCTTTCTCAGGTGTTGTGTTTAGGAGTGAGGGTGTGGGCGAAAACCCACTTACTACCTCTTCGCGCGAGTGTTCGAAGTCTGATGGCAACCAGATTGCTTCGGCTCGTCGAGATGCTCTCACACTGGCATCGATTACCAAGAGATATAAGATTTTACTTGTGATAACATTTTATTCATGTTATTATATTCATTGATATGTTCTTGCGAGTCCCGTGTTGGGTTCCTTTACTGAGTTTCACGACTCACCCTTTCCATTGTGGATGCCCTCCAGGTACTCACAAGACGAGCCGAGGTGGTTGAGCTGGAGTTGATGTGACCATGGGCGTATTGCATTGCGTTTTGAGAGTCTTTTATCAAACTTTAATAATGTTTTTTTTTGTTTATTTATTTGTTTGTTTGTTTAATTTCTTTTAGTAAAATACAAGTATTTAATTAGCATGTCTCTGAATATGGGTGTATAACTGTTTAATCATGCATAAGAGGTTAAGGTCCTGAGTTAGACTCTGTGTCGGGTCAGGTATTTACATAAGTACTACAAATAGAAGATTTACATCATATTATTGTTCCTTTGTAGGAGGAAATCTTATTACTAGAAGTAAAAAATAAAGTTTGATAGCTAGAAGTAGTATTGAGGCAGAGTTTCGAGCATTAACTCTTAGAATTTGTGAATATACCTAGATAAAGACTTCTAGAGGAACTCAAAAATCGCACAAGCAACACTTATTCTAATGTATTGTGATAATAAGGATGTTATCTTCATTGCTCATCACCCAATTCTTCACGACATAACTAAGTATATTGAAATTGACAAATATTTTATAAAGAAAATATAGACACATGATTGATCTTCATTCCTTGCTTACCTACAAGAGAGTAAATTGATGATTCTTGACAAAATGGATTCCAAAGTTACAATTTGACAGGCTTATCGACAAGTTGGCTATGACAAACATCTTTTCACCAGTTTGAGGAGAGTATTGATTAATTTGATTTCATATATTCATTCCATATGTAACTTTTACTTTGTTTTGTAAATTTATCGTATAGTTTATTTTCTTTTTTTTAAGAATAGAATTTCACCTATTTATGAAGAATAATAATAACTATTGAACTCATTTCTATCCCAAAACTGATGAAAAAAATTGTTCATTCAGCGACTTAAGACAAGTTTACGTACAGTTTGACTGCTTTTACTATATGAATAGTGCGACATTCAAATGGGCTATTATTAAATCTCAAATTTTTAATTACTCAAAATAACATTTCATTTATAATAAGTCAAAATAATCACTCTTCAATTCTACCTAAAAACACTTTTATATTTCATCTTTCATGGTTCATTTTTATATCTAATTAAATATTAATTAGGTTTAATTTTGTATCTAATGAAGCTAATGATCACCAAACGTTAGTGGGGAACCAAATCGTTTTTTTTTTTCTTTTCAAATTAAACATTCTTTGAACTTTAACTTTAAGGATGGCACGAGGATCGAAAATTTGAACTTTAGGGATGTACTTCCCTCAAGGTCACAAGTTCAAGACCAACCTCTGACATTAGTCAGTAGACACTTCTCAGAATTTCATTCCATCGATATCTCTCGGTGTCTGATTTAATGACGGACGTAATTAAGTATGGTTGAACAAACTTTCAATTTCCCAATTTTCAAAAACATAAAAAAACAAACAAAAAATTAACATTCTTTGCCCTTTTTTCTCTCTTAAAATATTACATGTTAAAGAATAGAATCACTCATCTTTAACATGAAAATAGACGTCATATTTATTCAAATATATTCATATTACTAAGTAATTCTAGTCGATTAATAATAGTAATTAGTAAGTAATTCTAGCATGTTTCATAAACAAGAGCCCTTGCTTTTTCTCTCTCTCTCTCTCTCTCTTTCTTTTTTTTCTTTTTTTTCTTTTTTTTTTTTTTTTTTGCTTTGCTCTCGTTTGATGATCATATTAGGTTTTTATCATAATATTCATGATAATATTTAATTTGAATTAATATCTAAATTCATCTAGATGAATGATTATATCATCAAATAGTTATTCACTAATTACTATTAGGAAAAACTTATTAAATTAGTCAAATCCAAAAAATAACAATAAATATGATCACTTTCAAAAAATAAATTAACAAGTGTAATCATAGAATTAATGAATATTATTGCATACTTTTCTATAATACAATATTAATAACTACAAATGTATATATTTAAAATTTGTCAAAGAATATTAACCCATTTAGAGCCGATAATTCCTACTTTCTTTTACAGCTCTTTTCTGCTTTATTTTGTTGCTTTTTGAGTAGCACAACAAACGAAAAGATGACTATTAGATGCTCAAATATATATATAGATATAATTAAATTAAAGAGTTACTAGACATGACCCTAATATTTATAACCTATAAATACATTTGGTATAAATCGTCACAATTCAAGATTCTTAACCTTTGAAGTATAGCAAAAAAAAAAAAAAAGAATGTTGGGCTAAATGAAAGCATGAACTGAGAATGGAATCATAAATTTCAAATTCTTAACCAACAAAATTTAGAACATTTGTGAACAATTATCCTCAGTCAAGCAAATCTGAAACTGCTGTCTTCCTAAATAAACTACCCTGATCCAAGAGCATCGACAAAGCTCGATTAACAATTATATTGTCGGCTTTCATTCGATCCCTCATCCCGTAAGCTGGCGCCTTGGCGTTGATGTAAGCCTGCAACAGAGCATGATACTGGCGTGGCTTACTAGCATACCCTGCCTCTCTCATCATGAGGAACATTTTCTCTGCATTATGAATATCTCCCCTTTCCGAAAACTGATCTAATACGGTCATGAAAGTGCACTGCATCGGCTTCATCGATCTATTCTCGATCGCCTTCTGCAAGACAGACTCAGCCTTCTTCACGTCTCCTGCTTCCACGTACAGCTTCACAATTGCATCCCATGTTAGAGGGCCAATGTGACAACCATTGTCAGCCATGCGCTTCACGAGATCCTTGCCCTTGGTTATCATTTTATGGTCTGCATAGACCTTTAGCATCACGTGGTATTGCCTCGCCGACAGCTTCTTCCACATTTTTAACATCTGATCAAATACTGCTTCCGCTTGTTCAATGTTGTTCAGCTTACCCCAAGCATCAATGGCAGACAAGCATTCTTCGTTTCGAGGACTTGACTTGCAGATGTTCCAAATTCGCTCCACTTCATCGGACATTTGCATTATGCCGTAGAGAGGGAGTAGAAAGCTGCAGACCCAACGCTTATTGTTCACGTTGTTTCCTTCAATCTCCTTGAGGACTTCCACAGCTCTCTCTTTAAGCCCGTTAGAAGCGTAGTGTTTAACCATGATGGCTTGCGTGTTAATGTCTGGTTCGATGCCATCAGCCTTCATTGTCTCGATAATTTGTTCCATTCCCGCTATGTCATGGAATTGACCTTTAGCATCAATTAGAGTCTTGTAAGTGCAGAGAGAGGGCTTGACGTTTTCTTTCTCCATTACCAATAAAATGTCGGCGATTTTCTTCCTGTTGTGTCGCTTGTAAAGAAGAAGCAACTGGTTGCAGGAAAATGCACTAATTGGAAACCCAAGATCCGTCATTTGATTGAATATTTCCTCTGCTTTTTTGACATTGTTGGCAACAACACAATTTGCCAATAGTGTTTTGTATACTAAATTACCTCTGAAAGATTTTGGGATTTTCTCAATGTAGTGTTCAGCCTTTTGTAAGCCGCGTACCTTTGCAATCAGATCGACGCGAGAAGCATAATCTCTCTCAATAAAGTCGAGACGCTTATTTGTCTCCAACCACTCCGATAACTGCAAAACAAAGCATGAAGGGACTATTTAAAATACCATTAAAATTTTCTTTAGTTCAACCTTAAGAATAAATATTATGACTCAGCTCATAGTTGCAACAATAATACTGTACTACCCAAGTGTCCTCAGTTTCCCACCAACATTATAAGCTATTTTAATATTATCTTAGGGTGCCTAGCATTCATATCCAGATTTCATAGTAACAAAGGAAATAAAGACAGTATAATAACAATGTTCATCAGAAACCAATGTCCAAGAACGCTGCAAATTGTAGATGTAGGAAAACAAACATTTTTTTTTATAGGAAACAAAAACATTTTCATTGTTAAAGTGAAAGTGTTACAAAGAAACATATTGAAAACAATGACAACAGTCAATCAAAAAGCAATATACGTAAGGTGAATCGACAAATACTAAATTCAAGCCCAAGAAAGTGAAAAATAATGAAACAAGAGGATGAGGGTTTGATGAGCTAGTGTCAATGCAGGCATAGTCAAGAAATGCCTTAATATTTTGCTCGACCAAAATAATCACGATCGCATTTCGAGAACTGATTACGTCAGATATGGCCAGAGGAAGTTTGGAAGAGAAAATGGATGCAATGCATGGTGATTAAGATAACAGCAGGGTGACATGAAGAACTCAATTGTTTGTCCACCACAACTTCAAATCTCTTCGGCCCTATCGTCAGTAAGATAAAGATAGCATGACTCATGGAAGAGCAAGAGATGGAGCAAAACAGGACGCCCAGTGAGAGGAGAAACGTTGATGATGATATTGTAGAAACAACCCAGCAAAAATAAGTCATAAGTATAACATTGTCGCTTAAGCTTCATGGGGAAGAAAGTTGTGGCGGTGTCGAAGCCAGAGGAGTAAAACTTGTTCTCACTCTCCAGCAATGGAGGCCACACACAGAGAAGGAGAGAAAAGTTGCCTTTGATGTGCGACAAGAGAACGTGGCACCGCAATTTTACCACAAAGTTTGTCGCAGCCTTTGCAGGTACAAAAGAAAATTCTAAAAAAGCAACCACTGTGTTGTAGCATCACAAAAGTTTCAACTACAAATATAATATGCAGCAAATGTCATACAAGAAAAAAACCATAATATTTGTCACCTGTCACATAATTCATAATTGAATAATCCCGACTCCTGTGGTAGAAGCAGACATAATATTTCCCTGATTTGATTCACATTCATGGATTTAAAGAAGAGTAATTTCAGCCGTTGTTACGATACCTTCAGTCCATACATCATAAAAAAAGGATCAAGTGGTAGAAGAAATTAGAAATAAGAATTTCAATCTAGTTCTTTTGGTGTTGGGAGTAGTAGACAACAAGGTGGTATGGGACAAAAAGTAAAATAAAAATGATATTAGAGAGGCGTTTTCCTACCAAAATTTCAAGGTGGTGCAAAGAAAATTCTCATTCTTAGTAAGAAAACTATACATAAATAAATAATATTTACTACAATAATAAACAATGGCAACGATGATATTCACAATCACAAGCTTTAAAATTGCATGCTGTTTACTTCCACTTTAATAGGATAGACTCAAGTAGCTTTTTTTTTCCTTCTTTTAGAAACCAAAGCCAAAGGAAACCAAACCTGACTTAAACCACAAGGCAAACAAAGAAAGTTTCCAAACGATTAGAACTAAAAAAGATGAAAAATCACCTGCAATGCCCTTCCATAAAGTCGACGCTTACGAAGATTAAACATGGTTAACGATATCTCAGATCTGTCTAAATCTTTTCCATCTCTCACCCATTTATCAAGAACATTAAGGATAGACGAGCCTGGATTCCGTAATATGGCCTGAGACAGTTCTGAAAAAGCTCTTTCTTTTGTTGTATTCTTCTCATCCACATCATCCATAGCCTCTGATATATCCATATTATTTTGACGGGGCCCCACCAAATCACCATCATCATCTTCAACAACTTCTGGATCAGAAAGGAGCATGTCATCGTCCTCTAAATCAGAAGTTCGAATCGGCTTTACTTTTTTGGGCGAGTCAAGTTCAGAAAACCCATCTTCAAATTCATCTTCCGCCTCACTGCTTCTCGTACCAGCTTGTGTAGAAAGCCAGCACCTATCTAAACCGTGTCTTGAAGGCCCGTGAATCGCATTGTGAAACCAATTTGAAATTGAGCAACTATCAGATGAAACATGAGACGTAGCTATGCCACGTTTTACAACTGAATAAGTTGTCAATTCATCTAATCTAAGACAAGTATATGAAGCTCCAATTCCAAGTACTGGAGTCCTGGAAGCAAATACAAAAGTAATGACCAGATCAGACGAACTCAAAAAATGAGAAATGAGCAAAACTACTTAATTTCTTAGATAAACTTTTACATAAACTTGATAACAAACGAGCGATTGGGAGACAAAATAAGCAAACCCTCAATGTAATAATGCAGGAAAAGATTCAAAGTTCGTGCAACACAGTAAAATCAACGCCAACAACGTCAATTTCCTGTTCCATCATTTAAATTATACAAGTAGAGAATAGGAGATTACCTGATGTTCGTAGAAGCGCGACGAAGTGCCCACATGGTGGCCGGAGAAATGGCCGGGAAACAAATTAGATGGTGTGCCGGCGAGAAGATCGGACCAGACTGAAGAGAAATGAAACTTTGTGCTCAAAAACCCTAAACCCTCACAAGACTCCTCATTACTTCGACAAGTTCTCAATAGTTGGGCCTGGTTGGAGGTCTGTGAATTGGGCTTTTTTATTGGAGGCCCATGCTTTAAATTTGTTGAACTTGCAAAATTTAAAGGGAAACGGTAGAAAATAGCCCGTTTTTAAAAGATATTAGTAAAATAAATAGTTTTTATAAGCATTTAAATTAATGTCTAAAAGAAAATATGTGACATAAATATTAATTTTTAAAAATAACCTTGGTAATTTTTAAATTTTATTATTAAATAAAAATATAAAATTCAATTCAATCACCCCCACAATTCTTAATTTTTGAAAATTTTTAATTTCATTACTAGAATAAAAATAGAAGTTCAATTAAATATGGGACAACATTTAATTCTAACTAAATTTTGATTTTTTAGAAAAAATTAATTAATTAATATTTTATCCAACATTTAAATATCTTCCTAAGATCTCTTTAATTTTTAATTTCCTAAAACAAATTTACATGTCATTAAAAAATCTGGGTTGTAAATAGTAAGCTATAATAGCAAAGGAGGATCAAATGTGAGTTATAATACCTAACGAGTTATGCAGACCTTACGCACGAGGTGTTCACTAATGGGATATACACATTAAACATACACTCGGCACTAATATGCATACATATGTAATATATACATCTACGCACTACACTCTTATACATAAGCCCTACATAACAATAGGTACAATCAAGGAACAAAAATTCTGAAGAATTAAGATTGAATTTTGGTGGAAAATATCTTTAAATTGTAGACTTGTTGCAAGAATCATAAACGATTTTGTTGGAAAACGACAAGTCTTGGAGCGATTTGGAAACTTAAACCGAGAAAACTTAGATCCCAAAAGCAGTCTGTCAGTTGCAGGTAGGAAAAGCTTTACTGGCGTTTTCGATCAAGACTTGGTAAATGGGTGGATTTTAATACGAGTAATGCTTCTCATCATCAAAATTTGGCTTGTTACGAGTTTATTTATTATCAAGAAAATAAAGGAGCTCTTCCACCTTCCAATATTCAAAATAGTGTATTATAGTCATCTAAAAAAATTCAATAAATGAAACTTCATGAACTTCAATCGTATCAGGTCGCTATTAACAACCCCTACATAGAAGACACTACAGAGACTCGATCTGATTCTAATGCATCAGTAGTACCAGTTGAACTATGCTCGCTTTGACTTTAAAAAAACATTTTTTTATATTTATGTATAAGAAAGAAAATGTTTATTTTAGATTAAATTTGATATAAAATTTGATGTGACATTGGAGAGGAGTAAAATAGAGACTGGAGAATAGTTAGCGAGAGGTTATGATGTACTAAAACAAACAAGAAGTTAAACTTCTCATATTCCTCCAATCCAAACACCAAAGAAAACTTGTTGAATTGCTCTTTTTTTTCTAATATTTTCTAAATTTTGTAGTCATAAACTTTCACATTTGTTATATTTTTGTTATGAACTTCAAAATTCTAATTTTAATCTTATACTTAAAAATAAATAAATAAATAAATATATATATATATATATATATATATATATATATTATGTGATTTAAAACAAAACTCACTTTCTTATGAGGAGTTTGAACAACCTTTGTTTGGAAGGACGTTGCTCTAAAAACTTATCAACAACCAAACTAAAATAACAATAAACGGTATTATACGTTTATTGCAAACAAGCTCTTCTAAATCCATCTAAAGGTTATAACCTCCTATGACAGTACATACAGCTTGTATTTTCTATGCACTTTTGTTTTTCAGTTTTGTATAAGTATAAGAGAAAAGCAATATGAAGTGTGATTGTATGTGTGAAAAGAAAAAGGCGAACTGAACATAAAGAAAAGTACCTGGTTCTTCTCGAGGATGTAAGCTCGTTTTAGCCGAACCACATAAATCTCTTAGCATCTTCTTCTCAAACTCTTTGTTCACTACTACTTTTCTTCCTCAGCTCATATACATTGACATATAAGAAAGTAAAAGAATAAATTAAAAACAGAGGAAGAAAATTAAAAGATAAAGAAAACATGAAACAAAGAAAAGAAAGAGAACTTACCTTTGAGCAAGATCTTTCACCTGAAGCATCTGGTTAGATCAAGATTCGTGGAAGCTTGTTGAAGACAAACGCAATTATTCCGTCTGTCTCAGTGCGAGAAAGAAGGAAAGTCGAAGAACGAAATGAACAACGAGAGTCAAAGGGTTTTGATCGCAAGGCGTAGTGGAAGCTACGTGGTGGACATGTCAAGCCAACCGACAGAGAACGAGATGATGAGTGGCATGATCTCAACTGTGAATGTGACCTACCACTTTCATCATGTCCGTCCCTTCTCATTCGATTTTGTCAATGTCAAACTCCGGTTCAAGCCTTCATAAACAGTTTGGTTCATAGTTGTATTGGTTCATTTCGAACCAATAATTTTTTGGGCCCCAATGTAGTAAACTGGGCTTGTTTTTGGTTAAAGTCTAATTGTTTTTACTATTGGGCTTTTACTCACGTTTCTGTTTTGGTCTTCAATATTTATACTAATTCAAATTGGTTCACTAATCTTAATCGTTTTAATAGAAATCATAAATAAAATGTGGAAAAAATTTAAAAATTTATAAGGGAGATGATAAGTTTCTTAAAAAACATTAATAAAAAATAAAAAAAATCCAAGAACCAATTTTATGTCTTTCAAAATTATGAAATCGAAAATTTTAAAGTTCAAATATTAAAATTAAACTTAAAAAAAAAAAAAAAAATCATAGAATTCAGATCATAAAATTAGATTTTTAAATATTTATGAAAAAAAA
>JBBMEG010013892.1:19866-30119 GCA_037832605.1 Cyclanthera cordifolia
ATTAAACTTAAAAAAAAAAAAAAAAATCATAGAATTCAGATCATAAAATTAGATTTTTAAATATTTATGAAAAAAAAAATAGTGAAAGTTAAATCCTTGTTCAAGTGAATCGAATTTGATTCATTGTTTGCGTCGAAAGATTTCAAATCCCTTCCACTCTGCAATTTCAATGGCGCTTCACAAAACCCAGAATCCAAAACCCAAACACAGAACTCCACTCTTCTTCTTCGCTGCCCTCGTCGCCATTGCGCTTCTTTTCCTCTTTTCCTCTCTCATTTCCACCAATGGAGCTTCTTCTTCTTTAACATCCTCAAGTTCAATTCATAAAATCTTCAGATTCAAGAATCTCATTCCGAAACAGAGTCGTAATCGGCACGTTCTTAGTGCGAACGACAAGTTCTTGTACTGGGGCAATAGAATCGACTGCCCGGGGAAGCACTGCGACTCTTGTGAAGGTTTGGGTCACCAGGAGTCCAGCTTGAGGTGTGCCCTTGAGGAAGCCATGTTCCTCCAGAGGTAATCTTCTTGAATTTCTTCTGTACTCTGGGGTTTTATAGTAAATTGAACATGTTTTCTCCTTTTTTGATTTGTTGGATTTACGTAATAAGGTTTATGTACGAAACAGATTTTTCTCTTTCCTTTTTGATATCTTGATATCTGTGAGTGTGTGCAACTTGATTCTAGGCTATTAAGGAAAATACTGCCCTGATCATACAACATTCTGATGTCAATGAAACCCGTAAGAAATTAATTACTAGGTAGGTGAACAGTTGAATTGAAATGATAAGGTTTATGTGTGAAAGATTTTTTTTTTTTCCTTTTTGATATCAGAGTGTCTAGAATGTGCATCTTGATTCTTGACTATCTCAAGGAAAAGGTGCCTGGTCCTACAACATTTTGATGTCAATAACTTTTTGATGTCAATGAAACTCGTAAGAAATTAACTCTTAGGTAGATGGATAGTTGGACGCCATAGATTGAAGAGTAAGGTAAGGTTTATGTACGAAAGAGATTTTTTTTTTCTTTTTTATATCGGTGAATGCTTGAATCCTTATGCGCATCTTGATTCTTGACTATTCTTAAGGAAGATATCGCCTATTCCTATAACATTTTGATGTTAATGAAACCCGTAATACATTAATACATTTTGATGTCAATGAAACCCGTAATACATTAATACCTTGGTAGGTGGACAATTGGACGCCATGGATTGAAATGAGAAGGTTTATGTAGAAAGGGATGTTTTTTTTTTCCTTTTTGTTATTCGTGAGTGTCTGGACCCTTATGTGCATTTTGATTCTTGACTGTTCTCAAGGAAAACACCGCCTGATCCTTCAACATTTTGATGTCAATAATATTTTGATATCAATGAAATCCGTAAGTAATTAATTCCTAGGTAGGTAGACATTTGGACGCCATGAACTGACATGAATGAAAGGGATTTGGATTAGGCTTAGCAATAACTCATCAGCATTGTTGTGGTTCTAAACTTATAACAATAAATGGAGAATTCTCATAGTTTGTTACTCGAGAGGTTTAAACAATTCTATATAGAAACTTCTATTTGCCCCTTCCTTGATGATGTATAAATGTATTGGGTTGATCCAGTGTAATTTTTGTTCAGCATAATTTATTGGTAGATCGTAAAGTGCTTCTTCTTAACCTACTGATGCAATTTACTTCTCTTTCTTGTTGGTGTAGAACATTTGTAATGCCCTCTAGAATGTGTATCAACCCTATACATAATAAGAAAGGGATTCTTCATCAGTCCAATAACGGAAGCTTAGAGGAAAGGTGTTTCTTCCCTTATCTTCTCCGATATTGTTTTTTATACCTATTGAATTTCGTGTTTTGTGACGAACATATAAAAGATGATAGTTGAAATTGTATCGAATTGGTTCTCTTCCTGCTTCAAACAGAGTCACAAGCTATTTCGCCTAAAAAATGCAACTGTTCTTTCATATATTTGTGATATTTTCTAGAGGAAAGAACACAGAAACTGAATTTGTTTCTCTGCATTGCAGTTGGGATGCAAACTCTTGTGCTATGGACTTTTTGTACGATATGGACCTTATATCTGACTCCGTACCCGTGATTTTAGACAACTCAAAACTATGGTATCAAGTGTTGTCAACTGGTATGAAATTGGGAGCTAATGCAGTTGCCCATGTTGAAAAAGTTAGTCGTGCTGAACTTAGAGACAGTGGTCGTTACTCCAATCTTTTGCTTATAAATCGAACTGCCAGCCCACTTTCATGGTAAATGGAACTTGGGAAATAAGACTTGTTTTTCCTCTTTTGTGCATGTTTAGATAGATCCGAGCATCATTGTGTAGTAAATCGATAGAAGCTTAAATAGGCTTGTCGTTTTGTTATTATGCATTCCTTTGCTACTTATTATGACAGATATTTTGTTTAAAGAGCCTAAGTTATGTATATTTGGGTGTTAAAAATAATATCATGATAACTCTTTAGGTTTATGGAATGCAAGGATAGGAACAACCGCAGTGCCATATTGTTACCATATAAATTTCTTCCTTCAATGGCAGCAGAAAACTTGAGGGATGCAGCCGAGAAGGTATTTTCTTTTAAATTATATGAGGTTCTTTTGTTATCTTTTTTTTGGATAAGAAACGATTTCATTATAATATGAAATTCAAAGATTACATAGTACAATATACTCCAAACATATCATATAAATCATAGGGATTAAAAAAGAGATGCCCAATTGGTGTTGAAAGAAATATGGCTATAATTTTTGTACATGGAATATTGCTTGAGCCATGTAACCACCGTGTGTGTGAAAATATCCATGAATCGGGAAGGGGAAGTAGCTTTATCAGAAAATATTCTGATGTTTATTTCTAACCAAATATGCCAAATGAATGCTCTAATAAAGCTTTCCCAAATATATTGCTTGTTCTTCTTGATGGGATGACCAGTGAGTGTGATTTCAAGAAGAGTAGATGGAACATTAGGCAAAGGGAAGCTCCAGGAAAATGCTTTACGGATTCTATCCCAGAATGGTTCCACATATGTGCAATAAATGAATAGATGCGCTTGTGACTCAAATTCTTGATTACACATAGCGCTCCATTGAGGGGAGATGTGGAGATTGGGCATCCTCCTTTTTAGCTTGTCACAGAGTGTTTATAGCTTTTTGATAAAGTTCTCCTGTGAAGAATTTGACCTTTTTAGGATATTTACCACTCCATAGAGTATGAAAGATTTTGTGATCTACGGAATCCGGTTTGTGCGAAAAATCCTCCATGAGAGATTTGACGGAAAAACCTCTAGCAGGTTCTGGTTTCCAAATATTGGTGTCCATCCCAAATGTGAGTCTGACATCATGCAGAACGTAGAGAAGGCAAGATAACTCTTCAATTTCAGCGTCTTTAAGGTTCCTGTTGGTGTTTTATAGTTGCAGTAGATGCTCAATTTCAGTGCTATATAAGATTAGGATATTATTTATTCAGCTGAGAAATAGGCGTTTGGTTGTTATTTGGTTTGCAAATGCGTGGCTGGTGGTGTAGAAGCTCAACTTCTATTTCAACTAAAGAGTGACCGTTGGTGGTGGGTGGGTGTATTTTCTTGGAACCAAAAGAGTGGCATGTGGGTTGATGTTCGGCATTCCCCAGATGTCTAACATCTACCCCAGTTGGGGGTCGAAGCTCCACTTTCCCCCGGAATGTAGAGCTTCTTTACTTTAAAGGGTGTGCCATGTTATGGGGGGCATTTTACGTTCTCTGTCTCTCTTTGGGTTACTTGTGTGTTGTTATGCCAATAACTTGAGAAAAGAGTTACAGGTTATTTTTCTTTCTTTTTTGGAATAGTTCTACAAATAACTGTCTCCCGTAGTTTTATTCCTTGAATTTGTGTTCATTAATTTATCTTCAATGTGTTCAAAATACATTTCATCCATCTCTCATTTTATCGATTGTCCTGATTCCTGAAAAGAATATCTGATCAATAGATTAAGGAGCTACTTGGCGATTATGATGCCATCCATGTTCGTCGCGGAGATAAAATAAAAACCAGAAAAGACAGGTTTGGCGTCGACAGAAGCTTACATCCTCATCTCGACAGGGATACACGACCCGAGTTTATGCTGAAGAGAATTATGAAATGGGTCCCGGCAGAGCGGACACTTTTTATTGCTTCAAATGAGAGAACTCCTGGGTTCTTTTCGCTCCTCTCTACTCGGTGAGCTCTTCTTCTCACCCTAGTTCGTTAGAGTTAGACCTGAAGTATAGGCTCCTTGCAATTTAGTAGTAAAAGATTTGTTCAAGTATCTTCTTATGTTCCACAAACTATAATATACATCAACAATCCGTCTGTTAGTTGCATCTCTAATTTCGCACTATGGTTTCGAGACTAATGAATGAAGTGGTTCGCCTTTGGTGCTTCGATATAAGTCCTTGCCTTGATTCATGATACCTCGATTTTGCAGGTACAAGGTGGCGTATTCCTCGAACTATAGCCATATTCTGGATCCTGTGGTTAAGAACAATTATCAGTTGTTCATGATTGAAAGGCTCATCATGGCTGGTGCCAAGACATTCATCAGAACATTCAAAGAAGACGATACAGATCTTAGCCTCACGGATGATCCGAAGAAGAATACGAAAATATGGCAAAAACCCGTGTACACAGACGATGAAGAAAGAAGGTGATGCAATTTCTCTGGGTGATCCATGTTAATGCCAACCAACAAAAGCAATCATTATCATTGAAAAGCTTCTTTGTGAAGACAATAAATGTTCAAGGAGAGTTAGGTGTTTGGCCAATGTTGTAAATGTGGTATAAGTTCATGATCCAGGTTTCTGAATTTCATTGTATAGTGTTTTTATTTGCATCAAACACATTAGCTCTTAATCATAATTTTATAAATTGAACTATGCTCTTGTTGACATCTAAAATTAGACAACTGTTTATTTCTTTCCTTTGATTCTATTACATGTGCACAACCACTCAACCATAAAGTTTAATTATCAATAATCGAAAGGTATTTTATAATATTATATATAGGAAGCCTAAAATTCTATCTCTCAATAACAAAGATGCCTTAATAATTGATATATGCAATATTTTCACAAACAAATATATGAATAAAGATGTGAAACTTCGACATAACTTGTTCTTTGATTAAGAGTCATAGTTCAATACTAGGACAAAGATAGAGGTCATCTTCATAGCCCTTGATTACTTGTACAACCAACTATAAGTGATAGTCAAAATTATTTCAGGTGGCATAGTTCTTACAAAAGCAAATGTCAGATTGAGGTAAAGGCTAATAGTTTCTAACACCAGGACTCTGAGAATAATGTAAGGTTTAAGACTAGATTTTTTTTTTTTTTTTTGACTTCTTGTGATATTTAGACCTCTACGTACGTCTATAAAGTTTAACAAAAGAAAAAAATAGTTTCGATCAAAATTTAAAAGTGATTTATAAAATCTTCATAGTGATTTGGCTAGAAATTTTTTTTTTTTTGAAAGCTCTTTCAAACAGTTAGGATATGTTGAACTCCAAAAGGAAGAGAAAATGAGGAAATAAGAGTAAATTTTAATTGATGTGATAATAATTCGTAAAGTCTAACCAGGGAAAGAGATCTCTTCCAAACTTATAAATGACTTTGTGCCTCCTAAAACATGATGCTCAAACCTTTTTAAACTTCTTGATTCATGTGGCACAGGTCAAGGGGAAGAGGGGCTTCGACTCGGACACCATCAAGGGAAAAGAAAGTGCAATGGTTCAACGAAATTGAACTTCGAATGAAACTGATTCTTGGTTCATGAACAGCAGCTAGTTCTTGGACGGCTCCTTACAACGACTTTACAACGACTATGGACGGCACTAGAGGAAGAAAGCAGAGCATGAGATTAGGCTACGCTCGAGGAGAGGGGCTTGTGTTGCTGAATTACTGCTAAGATTTAGAAACCCTAAATCCAAACTAAAAAGTAGTTATATGTAATTCTAGGATCTCCAGCATTCACAAATATAGAAAAATAACACAAAAAAACACACTTCATCCCATTAACAACTAAGTAAAAAAATCCACAAAATTTTGCATAAATAAACTTGGTATCATCAAAGCTCAACTAAATAACCTCATCCAGTTCACACATCCAGCCCCAAAACCAAAGGTCTTAAACACACTAGTAACTAAAGTTCAACTTATAAAAGCAGAAAAATGGTGGAAGCAACAGCAATTCTCCATCAACGCAGCCTTCTGGCTTCCCTCTCAGACTCGAGTAAGGTAAGAATATCGCCTTCCCTGACTGGTCCCTTGACGTTCCTCATAATGTAACGATTCTGGTCATCAAGAAACTTGACTCTCACTTGAGTCACCTGCCCTCGGGATCCAGTTCTACCCATTACTTTCACCACAACGGCATGCTTGATCTGTGACTCCATCCCTACAATAACACGCCTGTTAGAAAACGTTGGGAAAAAATAAACACATATCATAAGGTAACAACCAGATAAAACCTTTTCTAATGGCCCCTTCTCCAAGGGTGTGCGTTTTGAAGTACTCGAAAATTAAAGTGATATGAGCAAAAGTTCTTAATATATAACCATTTTATTAGAAAGAGTGCTTTTTTTAGTATACAAAATAATGTTTTGAAGAGTGCATTTATCTCAAATTAAATCATATTCCGACTGATCTAAAAAAACGTAATTATACTGCATTAATTTCCTTCCCCATGAGTAGTAGGCCACCCTACAGTGGCTGCTTTCAAGTTTTTTTTTTTTTATATTCTAGCCGCCAAAAAGAACCTTAGGTATCCTAAAAGTTAATTCAAATTTCTTTAACATTCAAATGGTGAAGGATCAGCAATACATCTTAAGGTTTGTTTGGGCCCCTAAGAACAAACGAGGAGAATGGGAAGATGGATGATTCCCGGTGTTTGGACCATTGAGAATAATTCTCTCCATAATCATCTTTCTCCATAATCCTTATAACTACTTTTTGTTCTTTCCATAACAAGATTTTATTCTTCCCATAATTGTTTTTCACTCTCATCCTACCCATTATTTTATTTTCCTCATAATCATTTCCTTCCCTCCAAACACAAATAATTATTCTTACCATAATCATTCCCCTCACCCTAAAAACAAATAATCTATCTCTCCATAATCAATCCCTTCCCTCTTATACTCCTAAATCTCATTCCCTCGTAATCAATCTCCTTCCCCATCCCCAAATACATCCTTGTCCTATAAGAATAATTGAGCTGCCGAATGCATTTACATAAGTTCTTTACAGAGTGATACACTGATACCTCACATAGAAATCTAAATTTTTCAAGAAGCATTTACAAAACAATCCCAAACACAAGGCCGGTTAAAATGAGCTTCTATTAATACAAGAAGTGCTCTGAATGATCATGCTAAAACAATCCACCACCATGTATGGTTCCAACTTCCAAATATAAATAACTCAATGGGTAGAAGCCAGTTATACAAATTACGAACAATTAAATAAATTAGCAGCAAAACAGAACGCTCAAGGATGAAAAAGTCCAGAAAACTCTGTAAAATATGGATAAACTAGAGCCATCAAATTTCCAGAAAGCACATGAAGATAGTTATAAATAAATAAATTTAAAAAACAAAACCCATCAAAATAATTGAAATGAGGCCATCGAGTAAGATCCACATAGAATGATTTTTTTTCTTTTCTTTTTTTAACTCAGAAGACCAATAGCAAAAGTAGTTCACTCTCCTGTTCAGTAACAACTCCGAACCATGTTCATTATAATAGTTCAATATCATAAACAAAATCATTATAGCTAGGAATAAAGAGAAAATAAAGCTACGAAAAATCTCAGAGATCATGGTAAACTATCTAGCCGAGAAACAATGGTAGACTATCTAGCCGAGAAACAATGGGAGTCAGTGATATAGAAAATTGAACGAAAGAAAGAAAAAAGGAGATAGAGATTAGAGAGAAAACCTGAAAGCTTGAAGGAAGAACTTCGATGAAGAAGAATGTGCGGCAAAGGCAAGCGATCTGCTTTGTTAGGGTTAGCAAAATCTCATTATACATTTTTATTTTTTCTTTTCCTTTGATAAATAAAGTTAATTGGGCCGTGTGGGCCGGATCAGTGGGCTGTTTTGGGCCACTAAAAAAAATAGAAGTTTCATACACGTGCACATGTAAGAGGTGTTAGTAGTAATTAATTAAATATTTGAAAATAATTTAAAAAATGGCTAAAATTATTTAAAATTTAATCCCTGCCTATTTTGATATTTGGTGGAATTGAAAGGCTTTTCTTTTGAAAATTACGTTCAAGCTAATTAATAAATTAACACATTAATTATTGATTAATTAAATCGAATATAATTAAATCAAATTTCCTCCAAGTTCTAAGAGGATAAACTCAAGAATATGCACTCTTTATATTAATTTAGATTATTATTTGATTTATTAAAAAATGTTTTTATTTTGTTAAATAACCAGCCTTCATTTCATAACTCAATAATGAGGCAACGAAAACGGGTTGAAGGCGCAGTGTTTTCATTGTTTTGTGTTGTTTTAGTTCAACAACAACATCACGAATTTAATTATGGTTATTGATATTTGACTTTTAATTTATTTGAGAGCAGTTAATGTCCTATTTCCCAATTTGCACTAAAAAAAACCTAATAATGAGGCAAAATGCCTCAATTTCAGACATAAATCAACTATAGTGGCAAACATAACTAAGGGTAAGATTGAGCAAAGATCAAAGATCAACATAGCAACATGAATGGATTGCGTCAACTCATAATCAGAGTACTTTATAATGTCTTTGGGAGATAAACCAATAACAGTATCACCGATTGAAATATACCAAAGACAAGAGAGAAAGAAATGTTTCCATGCAAAATAACTTTTGTTCCCAAAACAACCATGTAACCGGTCTATCCCAAATCCAAATATCAATCAACTAAAAAATAATACGCAAAAACATAAAATACCATTTTGGTCCCTAAATGGTTCATTCAATTTTAATCAACCATCATAAACTTTGACACATGTACAATTTTGGTCAATTAACTTAATAGTGTCCAAATTTGGTCCATAAGTTATCAATAATGTAAAAAAAAAAAAAAAAAAAGTAAATGGTTTTTTTTTTCAAAATTCAAAATTATTTCCTTTATATTCCATCTTTTATTATTTATTTTTTTTTTGGAAGTTTTATCTCTCTTCCGTCCAACCTCCTCTCCTCTTTCCTTCCTTGTTTTCTCATTAACTTTATCAATTGTGAAGACAAAAAAAAAAAAAAAAAAAAGAAAAATTAAAGTAAGAAAAATAGTTTTTGATGCTAACCAATTATTTAAACCATGGTTTGGCAATCTTAAATATTTATTAATCAAAAACATCATAGTTCAACTGACACGAATGATGCATTAACATTCAGCTAAGTTACTGGTCACACTCAAATAATTAAATATTCTTTTGCAGAAAAATAAATGTCGTTTTAACTTCAATTTGGGAGTAATGCCACGTAGCCATGTTCTCCACTAACCCTGTTGAAGAGTGCCCTGTGTTTGTACTCTGTAATTGTATTTTACACTTTCTCTCTAATGGGGATTTCGCTAAACGAGCTTAAGGTTGGTTAATAGCTTCCTTCAATCTTCTTTTTTTCTGATTTTGCTTCTTCACATTCATCTGCTCTTCCAACTTCCATCATTCTGGTTTATTTATTTATTTTTATTTTATTATTATTATTTTGTTTGCAATTTATTGTTCGGTAAGAGAACGAACTTAAAGTTCGTTTGTGGAATCGTTCAATAGGATTGTGGTTTGTGTATTCTTGATTATTTGTGGGTTATGAACTGGGTAATCTATTGGAGTTCATTGGTTGAAATCGATTATGTGAACTGATTGAGCTTAAATACTTGTATAGAATTAAGTTCTACCAAAATGGAGTGCCTCCTCAAAGGGGTTTGTTTTTTAGGGATTTCTAAACCCTTTTGTTTGTTTGTTTGAAGTTCTTAAAGCTTAGGATTGGAAGGGTTTTGTTTGTTTGTGTAGTTTTCTAACTTTATTGCTTATTCCATGTGGGGTTGAGTATGCCTTTATTTAATACACTATTTTTTTGTGGATGGGGTTTTGACGAAAACTCCCACATCGCTTAGGAACGCAGATGAGATATGCTTTATATAGTGCAAAGTGAAAGCATAAGTTCGTCCCTTCGGGGACATCCGATAAAATTGGAACGATACAGAGAAGATTAGCATGGCCCCTGCGCAAGGATGACACG
>JBBMEG010013903.1:0-25467 GCA_037832605.1 Cyclanthera cordifolia
AAGAGCAAAAAGAGAGACAAAATCTTCTTAAATATCCTCACCGTATGGCCAGAAAGGGTTATGCCCAACTCGGTCATTAGCTAGTAAGAATTCTAAATCTTAATATATTATATGTTATGAATATTTTATTTCACTTTACTAATTCATTGTTTGGTGGATTTAGGGTATAAATATTAAAACCGATCCATCCTCATGTACACTACTATGGATGGAAGGGCGAAAGGGAAAGAATAAACTGCATGTCGATGAAGCCACGGTTGAAGCCTCCAATCGACTTGTAAGGATGTTTAATTGAAAGTACAGTTAACACTTCAAATCTCTGATGAATTAATTTTAATTAATTGATAGTTTTTCATTTCAGAATAAGTTGGGAAATGCACATCGAAGTGCAGATATTTTGACTGAAGGCTAGGGAACACCCGAGCACCGAGGACGTGTTAGGGGCATTGATCAATTTCTATCTCCATCTGCTTTTTTCAAAATGGCTCGTCCAAATGATAGTACGGTAACATCCGAGCATCAAGGACGTGTTAACCAAATTGGTTGCTCTTCTTGTATGGAAAGTAATCACGATCAATCACCCCCGATTCTGGAAGAACCAATAAGGCAAGCAGGCGAGATCCTCCAAACGCCTCTAGTCATTAGAGATCAACCATGCATTGTCCATACCATTGTCGAAGACTTGGGAGAAGTAAGTTGCATATTATTAATTTAATTTAATTTCATATATGTTTTTTTTTTTAATTTCATTACTCTAACTTTGTGTTTCTTTAAAGAGTGTGACATGTCAACTTGCCATTAAAAATGTTGACAACATTGTTGCCCTTGGCACAATGTATGAATCGAGTGGGACACCTGCTAAGATTCATGGTCTTCCACTAGGAAAGTACAACGCACGCGTCCTAGTGAATTTAATAATTAGAAATAACGAGGATTTCGACCTTCCAATTCCTCTTAACGACGAGCTTCAATACATTGGACAAGCCGTCAACAATTTTGTGCGATGGTCGCGGTGCATGGATTATTAAGCAACCAACATATTGAAAGAGGTATTTAATTTTACATTTCCTCTTTATAGTATGTACCACACTATTAGTTTACTAATAATAGATTAAATTTATTCTCATAGTCGTCACTTCCAATCAAAAGTAAGAAGGTTGTGTCAGATACACAATCTCATCAATCAGGCATGGCGCTTCCAACAACAATCAAGATGGTTTATCACTTTGCTAAACATAGTACGTGTAACAGCCCGACTTTTCGATCCCTGTTTAACAAGGTTAGTTTCGTAAATTTTAGACTTACCGGGAATCCCAGAAATTATTTTATTAATTATTTCCGGCTTAAAGGGGCTAATAAAGTAAATTCTCGGAGGCTGTAAAGTTGAAATTCGGAAAACAAGGGTATTTTGGTCATTTTCAGCCCTAGGGGAAATTTGGTAATTTACCAGGGGTTTTGTCTTTATAAATAAAGCAAGAAAAACACAAATTGATTAGGTTATCATTGTGTTTTTCTTAGTTTTCGTGCGCCCCCAGTGTGAGTTTCCGTGCACAGCCGACAGCCGCCGACCACTGCCACGCTGCCGCCTCCTGCATCGCCGCGTGTCGAGCCAACATACGTCGCCGCCTCCTGCATCGCCGCGTGTCGAGCCAGCATTTGCCGCCGTCTCCCTTAGTCTCGGGCCCAACCAGCGACGAGCTGCATCGCCGACAACCTCTGTAGCCGACAGCGCCAGATCTGACGCGGTCGGTCTGCGCCCTCAGCTCCGCCACCCAACCCTGCAACGACACGTGTTGCCGCCACAGATTGCCCAGTCCGAACCTGCCACCTAGCCGACACCGAAGCTGACCGCCACCGAGCCTGCAGGAGCTGTCGCCCGAACCTGAAGCAGCGACTCCGTAGCTGCCACGTGCGCCGTTTTGACAGCCGCTGTCCCCTGCGAGTGGTCTTCACGCGCTTCCGTCGCCTTCTCCACGCGCCGCCGTCGTCGTTGCACGCGCCGCCGCCGCCGGTCACTGTTTCGGTCACGCGCCGCCGCCGCCTCGCTGGAAAACGTTCGGGTAGTGTTTTTTGAGTATTTTCGATGTCCCGACTCCATTTTTGATGGTTTCGAGGCCAGATTCTCACTGTTTTATACTTTTTTTGCACTGTTTATATTATTTTGCTTGGTTAAGCTTGGGAAACGGACTCGAGACGCATAATTGGAGCGAGATAAAGGAACGTAGCATTTTCGAGCAAGGTAAGGGGGCTTCTTGGCACTTTTGCAAGCTTAAAACCCAATTACTAGCATGCGTAGCTTAATGTAGTTTAAGGATAGTGGATAGTTGTTGCCTTGTAGCTGGTTAATTACGAACCATGTTGTATTATTTTCGTATGCTGTGATCTTGACTGAGTGGATGGCCTTAGAAGACCCGGGAGTGGCATGCCCTAGTTGGGTAGTCCCGGATGTGTGCATCGATTACCTAGAGAGAGACCCGGGAGTGGCATGTCCCTTCGGGATAGCCCCGGAGTCATTCTTATTTGACCACCCAGTGACTGATTTACTTAGGTCCTAAAGGACTCTTGTGATTCTGCATAATACCTGTACGATTTCCTCTGTCTATGCTTCATATATATTTATGTTTATCATTTCCCGACGGGAACCTTACTGATTTTTCTTAACTCACCCCGTTCTTTCTGTGGGCCCCTCAGGTACGCATAGACTCTACCAGGATGGCTGATCAGTGGAGCTGGGAGGACCATGGGCCTGGGACGAGTGGTGTCGGGTTTAGGCAATCTTTTTCCTTAGAGTCATTTAAAAATCATATTTAAGAACTGATTTCGTTGCATGGCATTCTACTTTTGTACTTGGATTTCATTTTAAACTGGGTACCCGTTGCATTTATGACTGATATTTCTTTTGATATTCATTGAGGTATTTTTATGGACTGGACTCTGGTTTAAGGGGTATTTTACTTTAAAATCTGCATGTCTAAGTAGGGTAAGGTAGACCCAGGTTGGGTCGGGTCTTTACAGTATGAGTGGTAATGACTTGCTGCAAGTTAATCTTAGCAAGAATATGTTTGGAATTTACAAAAACTGCTTCCTTGCCAGAGAAGATATTTTGCAGTATTGTGAGATGGAAGAGATTGACGACACTCTCATTCTTTGTTACATTGGGTAAGTAACATCTCTTTTCAATTATTATAACAACTTTGTTACATTGGTTTATTACTAACGTTTCCTAAATCTATTTCAGCTACATCTGGGCTATTTACGATCAACTAATTCTTGATAACTACTTACTAGTGGACGGTAGTAGTTTTGCATCGATTTTGGGAAAAAAAAAAATCAAGAATCTGCTGATCGTTTTAATATGATTACGGATGTCCGTCAACGTATATTCTTTCCCTTTAATACCCATGCATTTTTAAATTTTAAACTTCGTAGTATGTAATCTATGAAGATGATACTGTTTAGTGTAGTCTTAATTCCTCGTTATGTCATTTTAGGCACTATTAGATTTTATTAGTCATAATTCCTGAAGATGAGATTGTTTATATTACGAACTCACTCGGTCAAAAGGCGCTCGATAAGAGTTTAGCTCACATTGTGAATACGTAAGTTTTTTTTGTTTTTTTTGTTTTTTTATTTCAATTAGCTTATTATCCTAATATTTTCACTTTTTTTCTATAGTTCTTATCGATTGTGGCAATCAAAGAATGGGTTCAGAGCCACAAAATAAGCATGGAAATCAGTGAACGTACGTAAATAAATCATAGCTAGATTTCTTTGATTCTTGTGATGTAGAATTATTATATTAATGATAAAATTTTGGTCTCTAGTGCCCTCATCAATTAGGATCCATAGTGTGTGGATATTATATCCAACTTTTCATGTGAAAGATGATATCCAAAATGCACACCCATAAATAAACTTGTAAGTTTTTGTTTTACTTCATTAACAATTTTAGTTTATATATTCTGTAAAACTTTTTGTTTACTAATTTCGAAATATTGTTTTATGCTTTAGTTTAACTCCACGAAACCATACAGTCAAGATGATATGGATGAAGTATGAATCGGATTTGCAGACTTCATGGGTAGATTTTTATTACCGAACAACGTCGATTAGTTATAGTATAACATTTTGAATATTGTTCATATATAGCATTGTACTCAAGTTATAACATTTTGAATATTGGATCGATATTGTGTATTATTTACTAAATTAGTAGTCACTATATATATATATATATATATCTATTCTGCAAATCTTGCTGGCAAGACAAAGTCTCTTATATTGTGGATTTTGATGAGTAGTTTCTATATATATCATTTCTGGAATTTACAGGATCGACATAAATTTTTTGGTAATCTTAAAGTTACGCTGTTATGCTGCAGAAATTTCAGTTAATTTCACAAAAGTTTGAAGTTATATTATGTTTGTAAAGATGAGTTTAGAGGTGAATACTAGATAAAACGTTCATCTAAAGTGTTTGTAAAGATAAATTTTGGTGGTTTGACATTTTCAAGACATTGTTTCTTATTTGCCTTGAAAAAGACAAATCATCACTTACTTTTTTTTATACAAGTTTTGAGACTTTTAATGTCGGTCACAAATGGTGACCCATAAAAGATACTATAATAAAGGCAATTAATTTAAATGAAAATGGTGACCCATATGCGTATATGTGGTGACCCATAAAAATCTGTTTTTTAAAAATTAAAAATGTCATTTTTATTGACGGTCGAAAGAACCGACATTAAAGGCTTTTAGTGTAGTGTCGGTCGAAACCGACACCATATAGCATTGGTGTCGCTACAAACCAACACCAAAAAGCGACACCAAAGGCTTTAGTGTCGGTGAGGACCGACACCAAAAAGCATTGGTGACACTTTTCACCAAAGGCTTTTAGTGTTGGTCCAACCGACACCATATATCATTGGTGCCGCTCCAAACCAACACTAATGGGTGACACAAGAATCTTTTGGTGTCGCTCTAGACCAACACCAAAAGCCTTTGGTATCGCTCATCTTGCGGGACACCAAAGACTTTAGATGTCGGTTTCTGACCGTCACTAAATGTGACTGTCACTAAATATCTTTAATGACACATGTATTGATGTCGATCGTTTGACCGACACCAAATATGAAAGATGTCAGCATATGACCGACACTAAAACTCCGGTTTCTACTAGTGTATTTATATTAATACCAAGTAAAAATATTTTCATTCTTTTTTTCCATACATCATAATTTAGACCATCAAAAAATAAAGGTTTATATATATAATGACCTTCAAGAATTTTTTAAGTTGTCACAGCTCTAGCAATTAAAGCTTTTCAATAATTGAATGAGTGAAACTCAAACAATAAATACAAAACACTTTTTGAAAAATATTTGTGATTATAAAAAAATAGCAACCCGATTTGATTCTAACGGTAGGATTAAACTCAAACAATCCGAAAAATATTGAAATACTTAAAAAAATATATATGTTTAAGTATAAATAAGAACAACCTGCTTTGATATCAATTGTAGGAGTAAAACTCAAACAATTGGATATCGAATGAAAAACATTCAAATAATAGGGTTTCCACTTTTTAGTTCTTTAAATATAATTTTATGCTGTAAACTTTGTTAGCTAAAAACACTCAATAAAATAAATATGATATGCAATAATGAAGTAGCAGAATATAAAATTTAAAAGAAAGAGACACCAAAGTTTTTTAAGTGGTTCTGAAAATCCCTACTCCACGGTCAACTCTCATTCTTCAGGATTCTATTGGGGATTCTCGTACGGGTGAAAACCAAACCTCCACGACCTCTTTTTCTTAGGATAAAGAGAAACCTAAATTCTTTTCACCGGTTCATGATTAAACAATTACTACTCTCTTTTTCTTAGGCCAAAGAGAAACTTAAATCCTTTTATGAGGATTAAACCAATTTAGTTTTCTCACAACCAAGATGTGCCCACACACCTCAATACAAATCCCAAAACAAATATTGAAAACAAATCTAACAAAATACCTTTCGAAGGCAAAATACACAAGCTGAGCGACGACTTCTTCACAAATTTGTAAGACACCGATTCAAGAATATGTGAAGTAATAACACTTTTAGGGGTTGTTTAGAATAGATGTGTTGATGTCTCTAAACTCAAAATTTGAGACAAGTTATTTATGGAAAAGTAGATAGGCGATAGTTGGATTTAGGGCAAAATTATCAACGAGTGAGATTTGATGAAAATGTATGAATTGTGGCCTTTAGATGTAGGTCAAAAGTAATGGATGGATAAGATTGAGTGGAGATGAGATGGAAAGAGATTTGGTGTAAAAGGAAACAATTAACCGATGAATAATTCTTTTTTTCTTTTGGCTAATTTTCCTTCCAAACTTGAATTTTTCATATCTTCTTCATTTTAGTTCCGGTTTGAATGATTCAAAAGGTCGAAATCGTCTCTTCAATCTCTACCTAATAAACCCTTCAAAACTCCATAAATATGAGTAAACAAAATTCAAGTTTGTTATCATCAAAATATAAATTAATTAACTTGAGATAATGACAAAAAAAATATCAAGGTTAATTTTTTTTTTTTTTCATCTCCCATCAAATTTAGATTTTTAATGTTTAAATTAGTTTTGCTAGTTTTATGAAAAATGCACACATTTACCATATTATATTCTAAATGCTCTATTTTTTATATTTTCCTTTAATAAAAATACTGTAGATAAAGGGAGTAGGTGACCCGTCTATTCAGAAAAAAAAAAATAATAATAATAATAACAATACAAATTATGAATTTAATTTATATAGTTTTCCTTTAGCTTGATTCATTTTCTAATTTTGAAAATTGTAACTGTATTTCACAATTTTCTACCACGGGTTCATCATTTATAAACTAGTTAGCTAATTAGTTTTTTTTTTTTTAAGAAAAAAATATAGCCAATATTTTAAAATTATTTTATATTATTTTTCAAATTTTGCCTTGAAATTTGGATTATTATCAAATTAACCATAACCTACCCATTTTCATGTTTGTCTCTAATAAAAAATTAAACTTAAATTTGATGTTTTTTTAGTTTGGTTGAAGATGAGATACCATTACCTCTCATTATTTGGCACACACTAATATCATCTGGCTTTTATTATACATAGAAATTTGATGTCCATTATGTTTGTGAAATTTTAAACGGGATTTTTCACGTATAGCAAAAAAAAAAACTGAAAAAAATTTATGTATAGTAAAAATTTGAAAATATTTTCTATATAACAAAAAATTTGGTCAATTCATGTAAAATGACTAAAATGTTCTCGTTTCAATCAGTTCACCTCATAGTCTTTAATTAATTCAAGTGATAGCCTTTAGTTAATAATTCAACTAATGTTTTCAATGCATAATTCAACTGATAACATTTTTCACTAATTCAATTGATAGTTTTCAATTAGTAGTTCAGCCGATAGATTTCAATCAGCATAAAGAAATTAGTGAAATTAAAAGTCATAAAAAATGAATGAAAATCTATTAGGTAAAATTTTTTTTTTTTTTAATATCATAATTAAAATAGATGATACAACAATTTCCCAATTTAAAATGAATTAAAGAAAATAAACTTTGATTAGACACAAATTTTAACTCACATACTTTTAGATAAAAAGTCAAAATTTAAAATTTTATTATTTTGTCAACGTTTATTGAGCAATGAATAAATTAGTAATTAAATATTTAATAAATTTCCACATTCGATTTTGTTAGTTTGACAATACGTTAAGTACCTGATTTTTGTACTCAAAAAAGAAAAAAAAAACATGATTTTTTTTTTGATACAAACAGAAACAGGTTGCATAGAATGCAAAGTTAAATCACCTACATCTTGAAATACATTATGGATGAACTCTTGACTATAAATATTCTGAACGTCATTAAAAATATCTTCCATGCAATACAGATTTGCTCCCTCCAAAATTGCTAAGCTGGATAACGAATGTGCAAGCTTATTCGCGCGCCTATTCAACCAAGAGAAACAGACGAAGAACATCCTATCATCGATCTACAAGCAATCATCTACAATCATTCCTAAATCATTTCTAATTGTAGTTCGAGAAAGAAAGCAGTCGAGCCAGACGTTGATTATCCGTCTCCATCTCCACCTTATTGAAACCAAGATCCATCGCCATCTCCAATTCCTCTCGTATTGCTAAAGCTTCCACCACTTCGGCATCAAGGACTTTTTGTATCAGCCTGCAAAAGGAAAACATTTCTTCCCCATAGGTTTCTAACCACTCCTCCCAGTCCACTCTTATTTCCATGCCTGAACACAATAGCATCCGGATTAATTTTATCGTTTTCATCACCCCTTGGAGGAATCCACACCACTGACGAATTAATTCCTTGTCGACCTAATTGTCTAGCTAATGTCAATCAAGTTAGCACGTGCGGAGTTCATTTCCTGCACATACTAATCACAAAAATCTCAAACACCACTAATCATTTGTTTAGACATATCACCACTAGAATCAATAAACTTAGTCACTTAATCATTCCATCTAATCCAAATTTTCCAACACATAATAAAAAATCCATCAAATTGAGTACCATCAAGCTTATCAAAAAAACATAAAAGGAAATCGTGAGTTTTCGACAATGAATCAGGAAAACCAATTCCTTGAAATAGGAATGCTCGCTATTATCTCTAACCCACTTGCATCTCTAAAGAGCGTGGACTGTTGATTCAATTTTCTTTTGGCAACATAGACATATCGAGCTACCACCAACCTTTCTTTTCATAAGATTAAAGTTGGCTGGAAGAAAATTTAAAAAAGCTTTCCAAATAGAGACATGTACCTTACTTGGTATATTAGTGCTCCATACAACTTTTCACCAATCATCGCAAGATATTATCGTTTAATATGGATGAATAAACCTTACCTTGATTGAAATTCAATGCGCTAACTTCACACTAAAGCAACTATCTTTATCATAATGCCACAAAATTGAATCCTCTCTTAAACCGCGAGGCCTTGGCGAATTAAATTTTTTGCTACATCTTCATTACAAAGCATATATATTTGAGTCAATACGCCTTCGTTCCTTATCCTTTCCACGTCTCAACTCTCATCCTACAAAATAAGCAAATTCACACACATACTTGGATCAATACCCTCCCTAGTGCCTTTAATGAAGGAGACTATGGTAGCCAATTACTAGAAGAGATATAAGTAGATTAATCATTCTCAATCCACTAACGAACTCCTTTAGCAAGAAGCTCCCAACCTTACAAATTACTTTTCCAAGTAAAAGAACCATTAGACGAAGATTTAACATCCAAAATAAAGCGAGAACAAAATTTTCCAAGTAAAAGAACCATTAGACGAAGATTTAACATCCAAAATAAAGCGAGAACAAAAAAGAATTGGTTGAAAAACTTGATCTAATAAAGAATTAGGTTCAGTTAGCAACCTCCACCCATGTTAAGCCAGCATAGCTTGATTAAATAATTCCAAAAGACCCTCTTTATTTTTTATTAAATAATTCAACCCCTCTAGGCATATAAGCTCTCTTCCAAGTCACCTAGTAAATGCACGTGATTTTTAACCTTACAGTCTCCCTTTCTAAAATCTAGCCAAGATACGATGACAATCCACTATAAATTTTTTTGGTAATTTGAAAAAACTCATAAAATAAATTGGTATAGCCTAGAATTTAGCTTTTATTAAAATTTCTTTCTCGTTAGTCGAGAAAATTTTATCTTTCCTTTTAAACAAAGCTTTGTACAATTTATCCTTTATAAATTTAAAGGACAGTTTTTTAATGTAGACGAGGAAACTGGAATTCCCAAATACTTCAAATGATTTTCAATCTACTTAACCTGCAACCTGCTTAGGACTTGCTCAACTATTGAAGCAGAAACGTTAGTACTAAAATATACCACCAAATTTTCATAGTTAATTTCATGACCAGAGATACTAGAGTAAAGCTGAAGAGCTTTCCTGATATGATATGTCTTCTTTAGATTAGCTTTAAAAAATATCAAACTATCATCTGCCAAAAAATAGGCGGGTTAAAGTAGGATCCATGCGAGCCTCATTATAACTAGATAAGCCCTTTTTCCCTCCACCAAGCTAAGAATCCGAGACACCCTTCAGTATTTAAAAAATTTGGTGTTAACAGATTCCCTGGGCGCAAACTTCTAGACGGTTGAATATTCCATTTTCGACAACTATTAGTACTACACAAATATGTAACCGAGCACACACATATCATAATCAGATAAAAAAAGCAAACTCGAAGCTAAGGGCACGCATGAACTCAACAATATAACTCCAATCAACCCTCTCATAAGCCTTACTCATGTCTAGTTTAAGGGTTGCATATTGGCATGGTCATACTTGTCCAATGCATGTTGCACATAGCCGCATACACCCTTAGACCCATTTTTATCATGCTTTTCTAGTATAGGATTTAATTTTCATCTCGTTGTTATTTTCTTTGTGTTTTGAAGTCATATGACTTATCGCCATTTTTACGTGCAAGCATGCCACATGAAATATGCCAAAAAATGTACTATAGGGGGTATGACTTCTTGAAGTTTCTTTCCTATCAAGTTAAATGTTTAATGCAATATAGTTGAAGCGGTTCTTATTAAATTTTCATATAGCCTTTTAAAGAGAAAATGTATTTCCAAATCTTCTTTCTACCTTTTTCAAAAACTTTTTCACGAGGCTCATGATAGAGCTTGCACCAGTTATGCCACCCGCTCTGCATTTTCGTTTGGTTGAGCTACACGCCAGGTTAGAGCAGGTGCCTCACAATCGCTTTGCAAAGACAAAAAAGTTGGATCATGACAGTTTGTATCAGAGCTTTGTTAGCTCCATTTGAACGTTTCTACAAGAATGTCCGAGATGAAAATGATGGGCAAGGCCCACACTGACTGATTTGTTGAGTTGGAAGAAAAGATGCTCAATCTGAAAGAGCTCTCTAACATAGTTTGGTTTTTAGAATCATGGCTGGATGAGATCAGTTCTAAAGTCGGCATGATCGATGCGATAGCTGGCCTCGTAGACGGGATGCGTGTCAAAGAGTTGATGATGAGGGTTAAGACCTTTTAGGACAAAACTACATGATTCGCAGTGTTAGAGTGTGTTGACAGTTCATCAAGCTCTATTGCCCATATGAAATAGTGCATTGAGAACAATGAAAGCGCTCAAAGGTCTATTGCTTATTTAGTCACGGACCTTTATGAAAATGTTAGAGCGACACTTAATGACTTAAAGACAGAATTGGGGGAGTTGAGTGCTCGCGTAAACCGCACCATGCTGGCAGTGGAAATGAAGCCTCACTTAGAGGTGTTGTTCAGCTGAACAAGGTTAAAGTACCTGAGCCAAAGCATTTCCGTGGGGCTTGAGATGCCAAAGCTTTGGAAAGTTTCTTGTTTGACATGAAGCAGTATTTCAAAGATAGAAACACTTTCATTCAAGAGTTGAAGGTCACTCTAATGACAATGCATCTGCGCGATGACACCAAACTGTGGTGGTAGTTTTGATACATGGACATCTAAAAAGGGAGATGTACCATTAACACATAGGAAAAGATAAAAGCAAGAGTTGCGGTCTCAGTTCTTCACCGAGAATGTTGAAATCCTTGCTAGATGTAAGCTTCATGAGTTAAGACATATAGGGTTAATCTGAGACTATGCAAGTAGTTTGCGGGGCAAATGTTAGACATCAGAGATATATCAGAGAAAGACAAGGTGCTCTATTTTGTTGAAGGACTAAAGTCATTGGCAAGGTCAAAAGTATACGAACAAAGAGTTCAAACCTTGTCAGAAGCCTATGCAATCAAAGAACGACTGTTTGATTTGAATGTTGATGGCAATAGTGAGAAAGCACAATATGTGAGGTGGGACAAAGCCTCTTTACGCCAAGACAGCAGAAGCAGTCGCCCTAATTCTCCCAAAGTGAGGGAGAAGACCGACCTTGGCAAAGAAAAGAACAAGGGTCACCTCCGAAAGCAGGCCGAGGACCTATGACTTATTTTCTATACAAAGGGCCCCATAAAATAATTGAATGCCAAGTCGGCATGTCCTCAAAGCCCGTCATGCATCACTAGAAGAAAAAGGAGGGGCCAAAATAGATGATGAAGATGAAATAGCACGCTAATAGCCCTTGAAGAAGGGGAAAGGGAAAATCTCCAAGCTAGAAGATTGGACCGACAGAGTCGATTTCGTGATAGTCAGAATGGATGACTTCGATGTCATATTAGGAATAGAGTTTCTCCTTAAACACTAAGTCATTCTCATCCCTCTCAATGAATGCTTAGTCATAACAAGATCCAACCCTATCACTGTGAAGAACAATGAAGCACCCAAGTGGTGTGCACTTGTTATCGGCCCTTTAATTGAAAAGGGGCCCAAATGACTACTGAGACAATTAGTCTCGCGTCGAGAAGTCTCCAACAAGAGAGATAAGGCAGAAATATGTGATTGTGCAAAAGTACCCTGATGGTGCGCCTATGTATGCGAGAAAGTCATCCCGAAGCGGCGGCCTTCAGATGAGACCAGTCTTTTGGTTTCTTTGCATAATGCCTTTAAAGTTTTAGTGGAAGAGACAGGCCAAAAAAAAAAAAAGCAACAGTCCAAGCTAACAAAAGTTTCTTGAAGACTGATGTAGAGTTACAAACACTGAAGTTTGTTGGGATTGTAAGAACAAGACGACAAATCCCTTGAATAATCTCTGAGTTCGAGTAGATTTGGTTGACAAGGTCATCAACCGTTTAAGTGGGGGAGAATGTCATGGTCATGCTTGTCCAGTGCGTGTTGCTCATTGTCGAGTGCATCCATAGACCCATTTTTATCATGCTTTCTTAGTATATTTTTTACTTTTCATGTTGTTATTTCTTTATTTTTTGGAGTCGTATGACTCCTCGCCATTTTGGCGTGCAAGCCTGATGTGGCCCTAAATGTACTATAGGGGGTATGACTGCTTGAAGCTTACTTTTTACCAAGTTATATGTTGAATGCAATATAGTTGAAGTGGTCCTTGTTGTATTTCCATATAGCATTACAAAGAAAAAATGTATTTCCAAACCTTCTTTCTTCCTTTTTTTTGAAAACCTTTTCACAAGGCCTGTGATAAAGGTTGCACTAGTTGTGCCACCCGCTCTACATTTTCATTTGGGTGACTTGCTCGTCAGGTTAAAGCAAGTGTCTCACGATGACTTAGCAAAGACAACGAAGTAGACATTCAAACCTTTTTTTACCTTTTTTTCTTACCCATCATCGAATGTAGACATTCAAACCCCAAAAGTGCATTATCTGAAATATTCCGCTTAGACAAGAAAGCACTATGACAAGAAGAAATAATACTTCTTACAACACATTTAGCCTATTAGAAATTGCCTTAGAAACCAGCTTGTAAATCACGATACGTAGACTAATAGGTTTAATATTGCTCATAGCACATACTCCTCGACATTTAGGAATTAAGGTAATAACAGATATATTAATCACATCCATTGACATCTCATTGTTAAGAACACCCAAGCAGAAATTAGTCACATCTACACTAACAATGGTCCAGTATTTTTCATAAAATAATGTAGTATATCTATTAACACTAGGAGCCTTCGACGTACCCATATGATTAAGAGCCTCAACAATATCAGAAGCAGTAAAGTGATCTGACATCAATTATCTCTCATCTGTTGAGAATGTATGATTAACCACATCGAAAAAATCAAAACCCGAAATACTGTAGACACTCATTAGAGGTAAATAAAATTTTAAAATATGAGAAAACCTCAAACTCAACATCCTCCTTGCTAAAAGTTCGGCTACCATCTGATTGTTGAAGTTTATCTAATAAATTCATTCGACGGTGCCGAAATGCACAATCCTAAAACCATTTTGAAATTCTATCTCCCTCATTTTAACCACTCCACTCAAGATCGTTGCCTCCAAAATATTACCTCTTCAATCATCATCTTTTTAACTTACTTCTAGCCTTTTGCATATCATAATAAGTTTTTCATCATATCCTTCTTTAAACCGAAGACCTTACTTTGACAGCTCACGAGTACAACCATCAAGCTTTTTCATTAAAACATCACCAATATTATTCTTGGCTCATTTCATTTTTAGAATTCCATTCATTAGCAATAATATTACTACAATCTTCTTGTAGAGCCAAACTTCTTCAAACCTAAACAATTTAGTAGAAATTGTCACTTCAATAGGTCTATGATCCGAACCCCTAAATGTCTAGATGCCCCACATAAGAATACAGGAAAAGATCTCACCAAGATATATTAAAAAACGCTTGATTCAGACATTGCTTTAGGGCCACCTAATTATTTTTTGAGCGAAAGTATAAGACGGCCCTTTAAAAATCATATTCAATAAATCACCCCCCCATTTTTCATTTTCAAACATCATTAAAATATCCCACAATTAACCAAGGAATGCTAGGCATTTGATGAAAACTTAGTTAATACCTCCCAAGATAATTTATTCTTAGTCGTTTGAGGGTCCCCGTAGAACCTTGTCAATCTCCATCTTCCTACACAACAACTAATCATCACAACAATATAAAAGTTTATTATACGAGAAAACTGAAACATCAATATTATTATTCTAGAATTAGCTTAAACCTCCACTTTTTCCACAAGACTCCCCAGAAAAAACATTATCAAACCTGAGTTGAACTTTAATACTATTAGCCCGACCTCCCCTACACTTGCTTTTAGAAAAAAAAAAAAAAAAAAAAAATTAGCATTAGACATTAGCACGACCTCCCCTACACTTGCTTTTACAAAGTACAGTTGCTCTCATCCATTGGCCAAACCCATTCTCCTCTTGAACCAAAATTCTTTCCTCCAATTCAAGAATGCAATCCTTCTTTGAATGCCCCACCACACCACAACCAAAACAGAACTCTGGGAGCTTGTCAAATCGATATGGGATAAAGAATTCATCGTCTCCATCTTCCACCTTACCTAAAATTCCACTTTTCGATGGTTTAGAGATATCAATAAAAACCACCTAATGCAATAAAAACCTCCTTCTCCATGGTAGATTGTTCAACTGCACCCAAAAATCCACATAATTGAAAACCATAGCCTTGGGAGGAACCGCTAGATTTGAAACTTTGAGAACGAACAACGCCCAATAAAAAAAACTATGGTCCTTGAGCCAAAATCCTCTTCTTTTTCACAGTCGACCTAAAACAAACAGAAAAGTATTTTCAGCAATACAATCAATCACTGTGTCAGATAAGGTTCATCATACATTGAGAATGACTTTACGAAATGAGTCGATATTAATCAATTTTAGTCGCAAGAACCTTTCCAACCAGACATCTTCAAATATCCTCAATAGTTTTAGCACGTGTGAAATTTGACAAATTCCATACATCATTTTCATGATCAGACAACTTCAGTTTCCTGCAATTACATCCATGACTAATAACATTTGAACTGAATTCAAAAAAAAAACAAGATAATATGAAAAACTAGTACCTTGTGTTAGGAACGGTAAGGTATGAGCATGCAATTAACACGGAGGAAGCGTGTAGGTAATTACAAAAATTTTAGAACAGATTAATCCAATTAATTATTCATTGATTAATCTACATACAACTCTAGGGGATCCATCATTGTTTATAAAACATAAAGATTTACCGTGTATGACACATTTGAATAATTCTGGCGGGTCTTTATGTTGGGAAGGTCACAAACAAATCTCTGAATTTTTTTTCATTGAATCTTCCAATCTTTCAAGCTATGTTTGCAATGTTGCATTGAGTATCAGGTGTGAAGCTTCTCTGAGCTGAAAAAGATGACTCAATTCTCAAAAGATTTCTCAATTTGAAAATAAGATTTCTAAACTTAGTGACATGAGAATGAAGACCTCCCACACCTTCTATTTATAGTAGAAAATGAATTCTTAAATTCGAAAAATATAATATCTATAAATATCTAATAATAAAAGATATTAGGAAAAATCAAAGATTTTCCGTTCCAAATTTAAAATAAGGAATTAGAATTTCACTCCTCCAGTTCCTTCCTTTCCAAAATACGGGAGGGATTTTCAAATTTGGCAAATATATCTCATATATTGTTTTGTTTATTTTTAATTGATATTTATCCAATAATTGTCAATTCTCTAATATATCCAATATATTATTAAATAAATAAATCTCTATAATTAATATACTCAATGTATTAATTATCTACTTTAATAATTATCCAATAATTATTAATTCAATTGATATGTCCAACATATTAATTAATTTACTCAATTTAATAATTATTCAGTAATTATTAAACCAATTAATATGTTCAACATATTAATTTATAATTCTCAAACTTAATAATAATTATCTAATAATTATTAACTCAATATGTTCAACATAGGTAACTGAGAAATCAATAATTAGCCTATAATTATTTACAATTAATTATTAAATAAATTTATTTTATTCTCTTTAATATTTATCCAATAAATATTAAATTAATATATCCAATATATTAATTAATTAAGTTTAACTATTAAACTTACACTACTACAAAAGAGGGAAAAGGTGACGGTCAATCCAAAATTTAAAAAAAAAACATGGATATTTGGTGTCGGTCACCTTTGATGTCGGTCATTTGGTGTCGTTTAAAGTTCTGGCCTCTCCAAGAAGTTGTAAAGGTTGTCGCCGCTTGTGCCAAAGTTAAAGATAATTGTTGTTCGCACCAAAATTAAGATCATTATCACTCTTAAGGAGAAATTTTTTGCATTTTTTTGCATCAATCAAAGTCTAGTAGTTTCTTCATTGTTATGGGCGCTTCTAAATATGTTTTTCAAGATTCACCCACACATATTGATGCGTAAATCTTGAAAAAAGGGGGCGCTTATGCAATGATATGAAACAATGTACAAAAGCATCAAGGGCATCAAGCTTATAAGTAAGAAAAAAAAGTGTGTACAAGGAACTATGAATTAGTTCAAACTTTACAACTACGGATGATACTCTATTACTAAAAAAAAGTTGGTAAAAAAAAAGGCCATAAAGAAAGGAGTTTGGTTACAACTTTTACGTATGCCAAGCCACCTTACAAATAAGACACTTGGTCCAGCATAAGTGTCGGCATTGCAAGAGTAGGTGACCACCACTGCAGGCAGAAAAGCAAGAGTCACATCACTGAAAGGGTCTGGTGACCACCGTTGTATATGCCAAGTCACTTCATAAAGATAGCACTGTGTCCAACAGGAGTGTCATCAGTATAAGAAGCTGACCTCTACTGTAGGTGGAAGAGTAGAAGTAACATCACTGTAAGGGTCTAGTGACCACCGATGCGTATGCCTAGCCACCCCATAAAGAAAGCACTTAGTCCAGCAAGAGTGACGTCACTGAAAGGTGATCACCGCCGCATATGCATTGTAGGAGTGACATCACATTAAGTACAAAGTGAGTTGAACAAAAAAAGGCCTAAAATAAAATGGGTTCGAAAACCACTACTGTGTATGCCGAGCCACCTTCAAAGAGGGCACTTGGTCCAACAGAAGTGTCAGCATTGAAAGAGTAGGTGACCACCACTGCAGGTAGAAGAGCAGAAGTGACATCACTAAAAGGGTTTGGTGACCACCGCTGTGTATGCCAAGTCACTTCATAAAGATAGCACTTGGTTCAGCAGGAGTGTCATCACTCTAAAAGAAGGTGACCACCACTACAGGTAGAAGAGAATGAGTGACATCACTGTAAAGGTCGGGTGACCACCGATGCGTATGCCAAGTCATCCCATAAAGAGGGTACTTAGTCCACCAGGAGTGACGTCACTGAAAGGTGACCACCGCCATATGCGCAGTGCAGGAGTGACATTACTATAAATACAAAATGGGTTGCACAGGGGGCAAAAGCAAAAAAAAATATTCTAAATCAAGACAAAAAGAGCAATAAAGCAAGAGTTGCATGATATATAAGTTATATAAATAAACAAAGTAAGTAGTCTAAGTACAAAAAAAAAAAGGAAAAAAAAGAAAGAGAGTAAGCATATACATATGTTTGTAGCCAAAGAGATTTCTTTATGAAATAAATAATAGTCCAACAGAGTTTTCCCTGAAAAAAAACAAAAGTAAAGTTAGTGAAAAAAAAAAGAAAAGAAAGAAAAGAGATGTGAAATCAATATACATTCTTCAACACCATTTCGAGGAAATGAATTTTTAGCTATTGCCGAAAAGATCAACTAGAAGTGATAGTATTCATAACAACAATTATCATTCCTACACTGAATGAATAGTCATAGGACAAATGGGAAACAAAAACCAATCCCATCCGGCTCATGCTTTGAATGAAAATGTGAAGAATTTGGAGAATATTGTTGTTGTTATATTAATTTTATGATTATCTCACAAATATTATTGGAGATAATATCTTATTGTATTTTTTTTTATATTAAGGAATGTTTCCTATTTAAGTAACACCACATGTATTATTGTTTTGAAGTGAGAAATAAAGAACTATTCTTCTTATTATTTTGTACATGGTATTAGAGCAAAATTTTAAGAAAAAAATAATAACATAATAGTTTGGAACCCTAACCCTAACTCTCACTTTACTGTCACCGCCTCCCACCTTCAACCAGCACCACCTTAGTCGTCCTCAGCGTTGCACATCTGCATCAATATTTTGTTTCTCCCAATGATCTCGGGTCTTCCTCCATCAGGGTCGGTCTTGATTTATCAGCAGTCAATCTCGTTAGAGTTCTTAGGAGAGTGGATATGTCGAATGATAAAATATCAGTTTCAAGATTACCTGCTAATAGTTCTACGATCCAAATAACGACCATTCGATTAAATGGTGACAACTTCCTTCTATAGTCACAAAGTGTTTGAACGTTCATCCGCTACTAAGACAAGATAGGGTACTTGACTGGAGATAAAAAGTTCCTCAAAAGGATGATTTGACGTTCCCCATATGGGATTCTGAAAATTCCATGGTCATGACCTGACTAGTAAATTTCATGGTTGAAGACATTAGTAGCTATTAGATGTGTTATTCTACGGCCAAAGAATTATGGGATAGTGTTACAGAGATGTACTCTAATCTAGAGAATCAATCGTAAGTTTTCGAAATGAATCTAAAGCTAGGAGACATAAAATAGGGAGGTAATTCTGTCACTCAATATTTTCACTCTTTGAAACGAATTTGGCACGATTTTGATTTGTTTGATGACTATGAGTGGAAGTCTATTGAGGATAAGAAACATTATAAAAAACTTGTTGAAAATGGTCGAATTTAAAAATTCCTAGCTAGTCTTGATGTTTAGTTTAATGAAGTTCGAGGTAGAATTCTAGGTAAGACTAACCTTCCTACTATTAGCGAAGTGTTTTCAGAAGTTCTTAGGGAAGAGAGTCTCTGGCACGTAATGATTGGAAAAAAATTGGTTGATACAATGGAAAGTTTAGCATTAGTGGTAAAGGCCACAACAAACAAGGCATTTGATCAATCAAACCTCGTGTTTGGTGTGACTACAACAATAAACCACGTTATACTCAGAAAACATGTTGGAAGCTCTATGGAAAGCCAGGTAATCATAAATCTGGTAGATAGGGAGAAAGAAACACTTGTCTACTTACCTCGAGTGCAAGTAATGCTGAATCAAATGTATTTAACAAAGAGGAAATTGATCAAATCCTTAAGCTGCTAAAGGACACATCATTTTCTAGTAATCCTAGTGTTTCATTGGCACAAACAAGTAATTACAATTGAAGAAAGTTTTTGGGATATATCTCTCCTCTTCCTAATATTGTTCACCATGAGATGGTTGATCTCAATTCTATAGAATCAGGACATAATATGGAAGGGTTCTCTTCAGGGGAAGAAATACCATGAAGTGATTCTGATTTTCAAGTTTATACTAAGAGGAAATTGAATCAAAATAATAACGACACAATGATTGATCCGACACACGACCAATCTGATGCATCGACAACTGATTCTGGCACTCCAGGTAATGTACCTTCCAACTCTTCTCATCCTGAAAATCGTTTGTCTGATGTTTCTGATCTTGATATTTCTATAGCATATAGGAAAGGAACTCGTAACTGTACCAAATACCTTATTAAGAACTATTTGTCCTACCACAAACTGTCCACTACCCATAAAGCTTTTACATCTAGGATAACTAACATGTTTGTTCCAAGAAATATACAGAAGGCCCTAGAAGATTCGAAGTAGAATTTAGATGTTATGGAGGAGATAAATGCGCTCAAGAAAAATCATACATGGGATATAGTTAAATTACCGAAAGATAAAAAGACATTAGGATGCAAATGGGTATTTACCAATGTCATGCCGATGGGAAAATTGAAATGTACAAGGCAGGATTGGTTGCTAAAGAGTTCATGTATACCTATGGAATTGACTATCAAGAAACGTTTGCTTCAGTAGCCAAACTAAACTCAATTAGAGTTCTGCTATCTAATTGTTGTTAACAAAGATTGGCCTTTGTATCAACTTGATGTGAAAAACGCTTTTCTTAATAGTGATCTAGAAGAAGAGGTATATATGGACTTACCACCTGGCTTTGAAATAACTGATGGAAGCAACAATGTATGTGTAAGGACCCGACCCAACACGGAGTCAAACCCGAGGCCTTAACCTCTAATGCATGAATAAATATTTTTTAAACTCATGGAGACATGCTAAACATCATTTGTATTTAATGAAATAACTTAATAAAATGTAAGCAGAGTTTAGGGGTACCCGGAAAACGATTAAAATAACATTAAAACCTATGATAAACATGCCTTAAATCCATTTTGTGCTTTAAAATCATAATTCAACATTAAACTTAAAACAACTTAAGAAACCTAACGCAGTTTGCCCATGGTCACATCAGCTTCAGCTCAGCCATCCCGGTCCACCTGTAAATACCTGGAGAGAATCCACTATGGAAATGGTGAGTTCGCGAAAACTCAGTAAGGGATCCCACCACGGGATCTAGCAAGAGCAGATAAATAATCAGAGAAACACATAGTAACGTGATTACATAAATGCCTTAAACTTCCTAACTCGATCTGTAACTTAACAACCAAACTCATAGCTTTATCACTAACTGGTTCTTTATCACAACTCTTTATTATAGTTCTTTATCTTAAACTTTGTAACCTATACTATTGTGAGAGCACCTCGGCGAGGCGAAACAATCTGGTTGCCGCCAGACTTCGAACACTCGTGCGAAAGGGTAGATCCAAGACCCTCCGCAATGGGATATCTCCCGTCTCACACTCCTAGCACGACACCTGGGAAAAGTCAGGCGAGCTCTGAGTAGGTATAGCTAATCGGGTGGCCCTCCGATTCCTGACACTACCGCTAAGTAGGAATATCTTGCGCAAAGCGCGGCACCTGAACTAATCCCCTACCGTGTCTAGCGATCAAAACACGTCTGACCTAATTGTAGCTCGCGCTCTAAAACCTTGTTCCCTTTGGGACCTTTAACTCGTTTAAACTCAACGGTCCCCTTTGGAACCCTTAACTCAGAATATACTACTTGGTTGACAAGCTCGGCCCCCGTTGGGACAGTCAACAAGATGCTAACACAATAAGACTCACAACTACACATGCAGGAACTATCCCTTTATTCAAAACAAGATCTCGAATCCTAACTGACATGACAATCTAAAACTCAGGAAATCGTCCCTATGCATAACAAAACATCCTTAGAGAATAAACATGTTGAAAATAGGAAGCAATAGTAGTTATGACACATTCTGTAATCCCGCTGGAATAAACTAAACGCAATCATATAACGCATCTAAACTTCAGAAACATACATTTGTAGTAAAATACGTTATTCAGTGCTAAACTAATCAAATACGTGCTCAAGATTACCCACAACGACCCTATACTGCGGAAACAGTCCCTTAGCTTGGTCGAAAACCGCTCGGAATGGCCCTTGGAACTCAATGGAAGAATCTCCTAAACAATCTCCACCTTAAAGGGGTTTTACAGGACAAATGAGTGAGAATTAGGCCTTAAAAACCCCAAAAACGGACTCAGGACACGGGATTTACCTTAAGGACGAAGTTCGGGTTTTTCGGTCACCCGAGATGGCGGCGCGTGGGCTAGGGTTCGCCGGTGCATGAGACACGTCTGGAAGCAGGCTCGGGAGCAGGTTCGGGTGAGTTTGGAGGCTTGGCGCGCACGCGCGGTTCGCTGGCGAGGTTCGGGAGCGGTCGCCGGTCCGGACTGGCTGCAATGCTGCTTCGAGAGACACTAGAGGCTCGGCTCTGGGCCTCGAATCCAAAGCTAGGAACGGCAGCACCCAAATGGAGGACACGCGACAGAGCTAATGAGGCGACACTTCAGCGTGCGCTTGTTGGTGCAAACGACGGCGGGCGTTGGTTGGCTAGCGTGGAGGCGGGCGTTGATTGGAGGTGCAGGCGGCGCTGACGCGGGTGACGGCGGCCAATCCGCGATCTTCCATGAACGCATGGGCGAACCAGATAGGTACATGCTGCATACGACGGCTGGCACTCGGTCAGCGTCGACGACAGCTGCACGGAAATCAGCAGTGGCTCCTTGGAACTCGTGTTCTGAGGGCGATGATTACGAAGTGATTTCTGAATGATTATGGTTCTAAAATCGGCACAATCATTGGGTATTTATAACCCAATGATTTCCTAATTCGTCTTTTAGCCTATTTTATCCTTTTCCCTACTTTGTCCTTTAGTGATAAAATTACAAAAATACCCATGCTGACCAAAACTCCTATTTTGACCCGAAATTCGTGAAAATACCTTTTTTGCCCCTTGTTTCCTTAAGTTTAAAACAAACCCTCAAGGGTAATTTTGTCATTAATTCCTTGAATTTCCAGAAATAACTAAATAACTTTATTTTCTAATAAAATTCAAAATATCGGGCTGTTACAGTATGAAAGTTAAAAAAAGCATTATATGGTCTCAAACAATGACCTAGAGCTTGGTTTGAATGATTTGGAAAGACAGTTGCAAGTTGTGGTTTCCTTAAAAGTCATGCAAATCACATTATGTTTTACAAACATACTAGATATTAGAAGATGACTGTTCTGATAGTTTATGTTGATGATATAATAGTGACAGGCAATGATGAAGTAGGGATTACTAACTTCAAGAAAAGATTAGCAAATGAGTTTCAAATAAAAGACTTAGGAGTTCTAAAATATTTTATAGGAATGGAGTTTGCAAGATCAAAAAGTGGTATTATAGTAAATCAAAGGAAATACATCATAGATTTACTAAGTGAAACAGGGTTACTTGGCTGCAAACCAGTGGAAACTCCTATTGAACAAAATGTGAAACTATAGGCAATTACAAAAGAAGAAGTAAATGATAAAGCAAAGTACATGAGACTCGTGGGTACACTCATCTATCTATCTCATACACGTCATGATATAGCCTTTGCTGTTAGTATTGTAAGTCAATTTATGCATGCTCCAGGCCCTGCTCATTTTGAAGCAGTATATAGAATTTTGAAATACCTAAAGGGTACTCCTAGAAATGTATATTGATCAAAAAACAGAACCATCTCAAAAAACAGATGTTGACTGGGCTGGTAGTACCATAGATAGAAGATCAACTTCAAGGTACTGCTCCTTTGTTGGAGGAAATTTAGTCACATGGCGTAGAAAGAAACAAAGTGTTGTAGCAAGAAGAAGTGTTGAAGCTGAATTTAGGGCTTTAGCCCATAGTATTTGTAAAGGTATATGGATAAAGAGACTCTTGGAAAAGCTCAAGTGTGCCCATTCAACACCAACACGTCTGTATTGTGATAACAAAGCGGCTATATCCATTGCTCAAAATTCTATTCTCCATGATAGGACAAAACATATTGAAGTTGATAAACACTTTATAAAAAAAAAGATTGTAGATGGAACTATATGTATTCCCTATATGCTGAACTTGTATTATTGTTTTTAAGTGAGAAATAAAGAACTATTCTTCTTTTTATTTTGTACAATTGTTCAGGGAAAGGGGGAAGAATAGATGATTCTAAAACTCAGTTTAGGCAAAACAAAAAAAATCATCGATGAAATATAAAATCCGTGTTTGTGATTTTGAAGCAAATGCCGAGAAATTTTTGATTTAGTACTCAAGAGTTAATGAAAATGATTGAAAAAGTCCGAAAAGGGGGAAAAAAAAGGGAAAAGGGGAGAAAAACTTTTTTTTTTTTTTTTTTTTTTTTTTTTTTTTTTGCTTCATCGGGACAGTAATTTCACAAATTTTGAATTTTCTAATCAAAGTCTTATATTGGTATTATTGCTCTATAAGATCCTATCATACGTGAATATGAAGAATTGGCTGTTTTGTTTCTAATTTATTCTCTAGCCGATGAATATTTTAGAATAAGTTTCACATTAGATTATTGGAGAATAAACTTAATTTCAAATTAGATGTTGAGTAGCTCACTTCAAAACGTCAAATCCAAGCTCAAGGCAAGCGAAACTTCACGTCAAAATCCAAAGTGGACATTTGATGATTTCCAGACTATAATTTCAAGCCAAGTTGATTCCAACAAAGCCTAGTTCAAGTTGATTCAAGATTCAAGCCACCGTCAACCAATGCAAGGTTCTATTGATAGTTAAGTTTCATGAAAGTTCCAAAATATTTCGAAACTTGATTTCAAGTATATTCAAAGCTTGGCCAAATTCAAGTTACATTAAGCCCGTGTAATTTTAAGTTGAAGAAACTTTGAGTACACATTATCCAATTTCACGGTCAAAATTAAGTAGACAATAGATCTTACTTCAAATTCAAATCAAGATTTTATCTCAAGTAACAAGTCAATGTATTTTGGTCGACCATAATTCAAATTTTTGATTAATTGGCATAACAAAGGTGTTAAAAAAAAAGAAAAAAAAAAGTTTGACCAATTCACATCCCGGTTGAATCAAAACCTCTCAAGAAGTTGACATTAACACAAAAAAAATTTATGTCAATTACAAAAAAATCTTTTTTGAGATTCATGCAGACATGTTCGTGCATAAAACTCGAAAAGGGGCATTTGTTGACTGAGAAATTTCAGCCGATAATAAATTGTCACATCATTTACAAATAAATCTAGTTAAATGTTTGGTCAATTACAAATCTATAATTGTTCCAAAATTAATTGAATTAAAAGTTGTTCTATTTGGATTATAGTCCCAAATTAAATTAGGCTTTAATCCATATAGTGAACCCAAAAATCTATAAAGCCCAAGTCCAAGGGTTAGGCCCATGGAGCACAAGCCCACAAGTCCATGAGAGCTCTATAAATAGGGATTTCTTTCTCAAGAGACCTAGAATTGAGAACACTGAAGACTCAGAAACTCTAGAGCTTTCAGCTAGACGACTCAGATTCAGAGCATCCAACAAATCAAAGTGTCAGAGAATTCAAAATCAAGCTTCAGAATTCAAAACATCGTTCTCTTCGCAATCAAACTGAAGATTCGATCATCCTTTATTTGTCAACAAGCTTGAAAGCT
>JBBMEG010013912.1:0-30113 GCA_037832605.1 Cyclanthera cordifolia
AGTACAAATTAAATGAGGGATTGAAATTGTTTCTAATTAATCTAAGAATGTGACAATGAAAAAAATAATAATAAAAAAAGAGCACTACATAAACTAAAATTAATTTGGTGTCTATCAACATCCATATATTACCTCAATTCCTTTCTTTAGTGTTTTATCTTATTGAAATCATGTCAAAGTTTCAGAATTGCTACATTAGACTCTAGTTCTAAAGTAGAGTTATACATCTTCGAATAATTAAGTATTTGTCTTTATAGACATAAGAGGGACTATAATATGTTATTTATAACATTTAATGAATTGAATGGATTCTATATTTTCAAATTGACATTTAGCTTCTCACCCTTTAAAAAAAAAAAAAAAAAATTATTGACGATGTCTCTTATCCTCTAACTTTAAAACATAACCAATGTGTTGTTTTTTCATTTCTTCAAATCAAGATATTTTATCGATATTTTCTAATTTAAGCTTTATTTCCAACACGTTATTGCAATTTTAACAAAACGAGTTAATTATTTTCTTGTAATATTTTAAGTTCAACATGTTGTCATTTTGAAATTGTTGCAAAGATGACTAATAAATAAGCCTCTTTGGATATTTGTAAATTCATCATTTTTAATTAGTGATCTTATCAATCATTAGAACACATATATAAAAGGAACGACAATTAGAAAGCTATTTACAATATCAATTGTGTTTCTGTTGTTATTCCCATGCTTTGCTTTATTCGGTAAGTTATTATACGAGGATTCAACTATTTCGTTATTATTGTCGAAATTTCTTAATTTTTTTGTTCGAATTGATGTCGATCTTTTTTTACGTTGCAGCAACAGCAGACACGTTTGTACATTGTAATGGTCAACCATGTTCTATTGCTTACGATGACGTTTCATTCCGACTGTGTCGAAATGAATAGCTCTGGATTTTACTTTCCAAAGATGCCTGGTTATCTTTCTAATCACGAAAAAGATTTTTGTTGTTATGATTGAGCGAGCAACGAACTTTTAAAAAGATGTACTTTTTGTAACAATGTTTTCAAATTATATTCATCTTTGTTTACTCCTTATCATGTTGTATTATAGTACATAATCATTAAATTACGCATTTGTCAATAATTTCCAAGAATATATTTTATATATTAAAAATGTTATATTTTATGTATTATTAGACAAATTATGCATTTGTCTAATAATACATACAATATAAACTTTTTAATATATAAAATATATTCTTGGAAATTATACTCGTTTCACAAATATGAAAATTGAAATAAATTTTAAAACAAAAATTATCTCGCAATGTTAAAGCATATAACTATAACAATTCGTTATCAAGAAATATAACTTAACAATAAATTTTCTAATCTTACATTGCATTCCTAATTACTCTCCTTAATCAAACTTGACATTTAGCGTACTAGTAATTAAACAATCAAAAAAGTTTATGTGAAAGTCAATTTACTTTAAATCATCATTACTATAAAAATTAGAGATTCTCTAAGGTGATAAATTGTAATAGAAAGAAAGTGATTAAGATTTGTCGCTAATTTAAATTAAAATACTTTTAATGAAAGAAGAAAGAAATAAATATTATAGTTAATAATTAAAGAATACAACAATTTTATAATTTAGTAGAATAATTAAAAACTTTTGGCTTTATTATAATTCACCATTTGTGACCCACATTAAAAGTATCAAAACTTGAATAAAAAAAATCTTTGTTTGTCTATTCCAAACCAAATAAGAAACAATACCTTGAAAATTTCAAATCACCAAAATTCACCTCTAAACTCATCATTACAAGAATGATATAACTTCAAACTTCAGTTAAATTAATTGAAATTTCGACAGCATAACATGATAACTTTAAGATTACCAAAAAATTTATGTTAATCCTATAAATTCCACAAATGATATATATAGAGACTACTAATCAAAATCAACAATATAAGAAACATTGTCTGGCCAGAAAGATTTGCAGAATAGATATATATATAGACACTACTTTAGTAAACAATTAATACAATGTTATAACTTGAGTACAATGGCTATAACTTGAGTATAATGCTATATATAACATATTAAAAATGCTACACTATAACTAATTGTTGTATGATAATAAAAATCTACCTATGAGTCTGCTCATTCGATTCGTACTCCATCCATATCTTCTTGGTTGTATGCTTTCGTGGAGTTAAACTAAAACATACAAAAAATATTTCGAAATTAGTAAACAAAAAGTGTGGTAGAATTTAGAAACTAAAGTTGTGAATGAAGTAAAACAAAAACTTACCAGTTTAGTTATGGAGGTGCGTGTGTTGGATATCATCTTCCGCATGAAAAGTTGGACATAATATCTGCACTCTATGGATCCCAATTGATGAGGGCACTAGTGACAAAAAATTTTAGACAGTGTTAATAAGAATTCCAAAGGACCAAGAATCGAAGAAATCTAGCTATAATTTATTTACGTACCTTCACTGATTTTCATATTAATTTTGTGGGGTTGAACTCTTTCTTTGATTGCCACATTCGATAAGAACTATTTAACAAAAGTAAAAACATTAGGATATATAATCTAATTGAAACAAAAAACTACAAAAAAAACAAAAAACTTACGTATTCACGATATGAGCTAAAGTCTCATCGGGCGCCTTCTGACCGAGTGAGTTCATAATATAAACGGTCCCATTATCAAGAATTAGTACTACTAAAATCCAATGGTACCTAAAATGACATAACGAGGAATTAATTAAGATTACACTAAACAATACCATCATCATAGATTACACGTTACGAAGTTCAAAATTTAAAACTGCAAACCCGGTATTAAAGGGAAAGAAGACACGTTGACGGACATCCGTAATCATGTCAAAACGATCAGCCATATTCTTGATTTTTCTTTCCCATAGTCAAAGCAAAACTACTACCGTCCACTAGTAAGTAGTTATCAAGAATCTGTTGATCGTATATATTCCAAAGGTAGCTGAAATAGATTAGGAAGTGTTAGTAATAAACCAATGTAAAAAAGTTGTTATAATAATTGAAAAGGATATAGTACTTACGCAATGTAACAAAGAATAAGAGTGTAGCCAATCTCTTCCATCTCACTATACTGCAAAATGTCTTCTCTGGCAAGATAGTAGTTGTTGTGAAATTCAAACATATTCTCGGTAAGATCAATTGGCAGCATGTCACTATCACTCATATTGTGTTTAGCAATGTGATAGACCAACTTGATTGTGGTTGGAAGTGCCATGACTGATTGATGAGATTGTGTATCTAACAGAACCTTGTTACCTTTGCTTTGAAGTGACGTCTATGAAAATAAATTTAATCTATTATTAGTAAACTAATAGTGTGGGACATACTATAAAGAGGAAATGTAAAATTAAGTACCTCTTTTGATACGTTGGTTGACGTCTTAATAATCCCTACACGTGACCATGGCACAAAATTGTTGACGGCTTGTCCAAGGTATTGAAGCTCGTCGTTTAGAGGAATTGGAAGGTTCAAATCCTTGTTATTTCCAATTATTAAATCTACTAGGACGCGTTCGTTGTACTTTCCTAGTGGAAGTCCATGAATCTTAGCAGGTGCCCCGCTAGATTCATACATTGCGCCAATGGCAACAATGTTGTCAACATTTTTAATGGCAAGTTGACATGCCACACCCTTCAAACGTAACAAACACATAATTAGAGTAATGAAATTTTAAAAACATATAAGAAATGAAATTAATAATATGCAACTTACTTCTCCCAAGTCTTCGACAACGCGATGGAACATGGGGGGTTCATCTCTAATGACTAGAGGTGTTTGGAAGATCTTATCTGCTTGCCTTATTGGTTCTTCTCCCACAATCGGGGGTGATTGATCGTGATTACTTCCCCTACAAGAAGAGCAACCAAATTGACTAGCACGTCCTTGAGGCTTGGGTGTTCCCGTTCTATCATTTGGACGAGTCATTTTGAAGAAAGAAGATGGAGATAGAAATTAACCAACGCCCCTAACACGTCCTCGGTGCTCGGGTGTTCCCAAGGCTTCGGTCAAAACATCTGCACCTCGATGTGCATTTCCCAACTTATTCTGAAATGAAAATATTTTCAAATATTAATTAAAACTTAACGATGAAAGATTTGAAATGTTAATTGTAATATCAATTAAACATCCTTACAATTCGATTTGAGGCTTCAACAGTGGTTTCATCGACATGTTATTTATTCTTGCCCTTTCGACTATCCATCCATAGTAGTGCATGTGAGGATGGACCGGTTTTAATATTTACACCCTAAATCAACCAAACAATGAATTAGTAAAGTGCAATAAAATAATGATAACATATATTGCCTTAAGGTTTAGAATCGTTACTAGCTCATGACCGAGTTGGGCATAATCCTTTCTGGCCATATGATGAGGATATTTAAGAAGGTTCCGTCTCTCTTTTTGTTCTTCACTATTTTTCTTAGTTTGATAAACACATTAGTAATATGCTAAACATTAAAATAATATACAAAATACAAAAGAATTAAGTAGCTACCTTAAATTTCTGTGATAATCTAATGTTTAGAAAATGATGACATTGTTATTGTGTGATGTATGAGTATTTTGTAGCCGGGTGGACTAACTTCTCATGGTCCACGTTTATAAACGGTTTGATATAATCTTTGGTGAGATTATATCTAAACATTCTGAACGTTCTCGTCGTAGACTTCGTGATCCCATGTTTGGACATACAATCCACCTTAAATGACATCTGTTTAAAATAGAATGAAATCAGGTTAGTTATAGTATGTAATACATGATAATATTTAGTTAAGTAAGTGTTTACCTCGATGCACTCCCATACATTATCTTTTAATTGATCGGGGACAATTGCCCAAGTGTCATATGTGAGAGATATATGTGATCTGACACATACACCAATATTAATACGGAGTTTCTTCACACTATCTTCGACTTCTTGGCCTATTGTGTTATATTGAACAAACTGTTGCTCTCCGGCCATTCTTTCTTGAGCCAGCTCACGCAAGACTGTCATGCCTCTAGTGATCCTTTTTCGAGAAGATGTGTTCACGGGTGTATCATAATGATCGCTATCCGAGCTAGACATGGTGTTAACCTACACAATAGGGAGAAGATATGTTAATAAAAATAGATGATTGGTTAAATTATATTCAGAATATAAGTGAACGTGTCATCCTCACATTCACTAACCTATTTATTAATCAATAACGAGTCATCATCAATAATATTAGGCAACATTTCGATGAACTCATACCCACAATCTTGGCCAGTATCAACTTCATCATGAACATGGTCTTCAACCATTTTTTGTGGAGGTATCAAAACAACCGATCGACGAGGATCAAGTGGATCTTTTATATAGAAGACCTGCTGCGCTTGAGTGGCTAAAATGAAGGAGTCGAATTTATGTACAATGCGATTAAGGTCTACAGTTGTGAATCCAACATCCTCTACGTTAATTCCATAAATATTTTCCACCCAATCACATGTGAATAAAATGACTGTAAAATTATGATAATCAAGCTCCCTAATTTCTTGAAGTATGCCATAAAATGTCATTTATGACATAAGGGAATTTTTGTCCTTCGAACTAGAAACTTGCAAAGATTGGCCATTATCATAGCTCCACTATTTTGCACACTTCTAAGATCATCTCGAGTTTTTGTATGATATTGAATACCATTGACCATATAACTTTTATAAGTGGTCACTTCTGAACGAGGTCCATGTGATACCAACATCAACGTAGATGATATAACATTGTTCCGAACCCTTAAAGCGAGCCCAACACGATCAAGCAACCAAGTATTGAATTTTCGATTATGTTTGTCTTGAAGCCATTTTTTATTTTTAGACCAACTAGGATTCAATTTAGACAACATCTGCATGTGTTGATCTACAAATGGAAGCACAAAGTCTAAGTTATGTAGTACATACAAAGGAGCTTGATCAATCATATGCTTAGTTTGTGTTTTATAATTGGCAGCAGATAACGGCCGATCAATCTTATTTGCTTCTACATTATTTGATGATCACAATCCAACAGATTCAACTCATTGTAAGAATTAAGAGCAAAACTCTATCGACTCTTCTATTATATAATTTTCTCCAATGCATCCCTCTGGTCAATTTCTATTACGACACAGTCTTTCAAAATCTTCATATAACTTTCAAAAGGATACATTCACCTTAAATAAACTGGTCCACAAAATTCTATCTCTCTTACTAGATGAAGCACAAGGTGAACCATTATTGTGAAAAATTATGGTGTAAAAAACTTCTCCAAAAGACATAAAGTGACCACTACATCATCTTGCAATCCTTTCAACTTAGTTGAATATATCAACTTAGAACATATAGCATTAAAGAAAAAGCATAGACTAATGATAGTGTATCGAACATGTTTAGGCAAAATACCACAAATTTCTACAGGTAGTAGTTATTGCATCAAAACATGATGGTCGTGCGATTTTAATCCATAAAGTTTCAAATCACTAATCGACATTGTTTTACTTATTTTAGATGAATATCCTTCCTGTACTTGAATTTCAGATAATGTTTTACACATGCTCAATTTCTCATTTCTTGTTGGTGTGTAACATGCTAGAGGCAAGAATATTCTATTCTCTCCAATTTTTGGGGCTAACTCCGATCTGATATTCAATTCAACTAGGTCTTGACGTGTTTTTAACCCATCTTTTGTTTTGCTAGGAATATCAAGTAAGGTTATAATAATATTAGAACAAACATTCTTCTCGATGTGCATGAAATCTAAACAATGTTGCACGTGTTAAATAGACATCTATGTCATTTGCTAGTTGTTTGGGTCCAAAAATCAATTCATTTAACATCAAATATTTACTCTTCATGCACAACCATGGAGGTAGATTATAAGTAACCAACATCACTGGCCAATAACTATATCTAGTCCTCTGGTCTCCGTGTGGATTTACGCCATTTGTTGATAAGGCTAGACAAAGATTCCTCAATTCTAAACTAAATTCGAGCGATCTTTAGTCTATTTGTTTCCATGAGAGTGTATCGGCTGGATGCCTTATATTCCCATCGATCTGTCGGTCATTAGCATGCCACATCAATAATTTTGAAGTTTCTTTACTTCGAAACATTCATTCAAATCGTGGAATCGGAGATAAATATCACATGACTTTGATTGAAATATTTTTAACCTCTACTTGTGCATTCTTCCAAACTTTCCATCTTGATGTTACACATGTAGGACACAATTTGGCATTAGCAAGTTCTTTTTGACACAAACAAACAGTCATTGATGCAGACATGAATCTTTTCATAAATCATTCCTAATGTACTTAAAATCTACTTGGAATAATAGGTAGATATCAAAATTTCATTAGGACAAGGCAGTAGAGCACTCAATAGTTCACAACTCTGTGAAACTCTTATCGCTCCATCCAAATTTCGCTTTCAAATTATAAAGCTTAATCAATGCAGATATCTTAGTAGAAGTCTTACAATTTGGGTACATTGGTTTATTGGCATCCTCTAATGATTGCTCAAATATTGGCGATTTGTCGTTAAAATAATCGTGTGCAGCCTCAAACATACGTATTTGGGCATCCAAGTCCTCATCCATACTTTGATCGATTGGAACGTCACTTTCAATACTGCTTCTTTTCCTCGATATAGTTTCTCCCTGCCAAATCTATTTGTCATAACTTCGATCGATACTATTTATAAATAAATGGTCTCTTACTACATTCACATTTTGGTACTTGCCATTCACACATTTCAAAAATGGACAACAAACAACATTTGATCTTTTAAAAATGTCGTAAAGCATTTTCTATAAAACTCTAAATTCTTAAAACTATATTCTTGTGACATTCGATCCTTAACCATCTACAACTTATCCATATCCGAACTAAAATAATACCTACACAGAAGGTAAAAATCCAAACACAAAATTTTAAGGCACTATTTACTTTAAGACACTACTACTTTAAGGCACAAGAAAAGTAAATAATCACAAACATAACTTCGAAGTTCCAACAATAAAAGAGGACAAAATATTGAAAGATTGGTTACAAATGTAGTTAATCCATAATGAATGTACCCTCTCAAAAATGTTGTTTTTTAACATGGGTAAGAAGAGGAAAAAACAATAATAAATAAAACCCACAAAACATAAACTTTCATATTTGAAAGAAACACATAAAACAAACACCAACACTTCCTTTATTTGCTATATTTGTAACTAATCTTCCAATATTTGCTATATTTGTAACAAACCAAACACACAAAACAAACCCACAAAACAAATATTGCTATAGTTTGCCTAAACAAAATACATATACGCAAACAAAAAAATAGCATTTTCCAAGGGTAAACGTATGGAATAAATAAATAACAAACTAAAAAATAGCAAAAAAAAATAAATTAGTACCTTTGAAGTATAGTTTTCGACCGCGGGTAAAGGAGAAAAGAGAGCTAAGAAGAAGAAGAAGAAAATGATGGAGTTTTTGGGGAAGAGAAGAAGAAGAAATTGCTTGAAAAGTGAGTAGGGTTTCGATGAAAATTAGGGAGAAAAGTTGAAATGAAGAAGAAAACAGAGAAGAAATGAGAAGGAAGAGGACTCGGCGTGTTTTAAACCAGAAGAAATAGTATTGGTGGCCTTTAAGTGTCGGTCAGATCGACACCACAAGTCTTTAATGTCGGTCTAATCGACACTAAAAGTGTTTGGACCGTTTTTTTAATTGGTGTCGTTTTTTTTAAAAAACACAGACTTTTTGGACCAGTTTTTTAAAAGAGAAATGGTGTCGGTCACCTTCAGTGTCCGTGTGACCGACACCAAAAGTCTAGACCGACACCAAATATACTTTTTTTTTTTTTTTGGATTGACCGTCACCCTTTCCCTCTTTTGTAGTAGTGTAGTACATTTTGGGATTTTATTATCTTAGTCTAGTAAACAAAACTACCAAATGGCCAAAATGTTGTAACAGAAATATTGTTGGAGAGTGTTTAGTCTTTGTCTCTTTAACTCTTGATATAAGATGGTCGAGTTGCATTATGGTTTATAAATTTTAAGAATTGTCAAAAACTATATTAGTTGTCTAATCTTTTGCGTAAAATGTGTATATCATATTTCTGTGTGTTATTTAAAAAAAAAAAAAAATCCTTTTTATAATTGGTGATTCTTACAATTCGTCAACGATTGATATATTTTATCAATAATTCTTTTTGACGAAGTTTTTTAATGAATAGTATAATGTTTCTTTATTAAAAATATTTATCGTACCTCATTAACAATCAAATAAACTAAATAATGTTTGATGTAAATATATATATATATATATATTTATTTATTTCTTATTATTATTATTATTATTATTATATCATGTATTACAATGTAGATAAAATCCACATACAAATTATGAAATACATAAACTTTTATGGTCTTAACGACCTGAATCAAAGTCCCTTAGCGCGTGTTTGGTGGGGGTATTAAGTTAATCCACTTTAACTTAATCCCCCCTAACATTTGTTTGGTGAAGGTATTTAGCAAACCCAGGTTATCACTATTCATAACACTGATATGAATAGTAACTTACTATTCAAATCCATGTTATGTCTCCTCTTTGCTCTCCTCTCATTCCCTCGATTGTTTGCTCTTCTCTTCCCCATTCTCTCTCGATTCTCTCTGAGTGACCCTTCGATTTTCATCGTCCTCTCTCCCTTGTTCTCTCTAGTTTCGGTTGATTTCTTCGATCTCTTTGGTTCGAGTTGTTTCGATTCTCTCTCCTTCATTTCGATTTCCGCATTCGACCTCCCTCGTTTTCTCTCGTTTCCCTCGGCTTGATTTCATTCGATTTCTTCGATCTCTTCGTAACAGCCATGGACGAAGATGTTTCTATGGAGCTTCCTGCACCACCTACTTTGAAAAAACTAGTCTCTCTCTCTCTCTTAGATTAAAAAGTTAACTAATTTTGGCCATTTTTTTTGCAAGAAATTAGTTTTCATTCCTCTTTTCCTATCTGGGTCTTGTGAATTTAAACTCTATTATTCTGTTTTTGTGGTGAAGTTTGTGTTTTTATTTGAGTTTTGATAGTCTGTTTTAGTTTTAGGGCTTGTTGGATTGATTAGGGTTATTTTCTTTTAGAGGAAGATTGAAGTTAATACTTTTTGTGGGTGGAATTATTAATAATTTAGGGATTTTCTTGGTGCTTGTTTTCCTTGAATTGTTGTTGTTTGTTCTTATTTTATTTGTAGATGAGATTTCAAATGTAAGTTAATGTTAATCTCTTGGATTTTGTAGTGTAAATTTTGTTGCTTTGAAGTTTTCTAAAGATTCTTTTGAATGTAATTAGACATGAGTAACTATGAAAGGGATTCTGTTTGATTGAAAATGAAGAACCTTGATGCACATGAGATTTGAGTGTCTGGGTCAACAAATGAAACTTATCAATTGTCTCTACAACATTTCCATGTCAAGTAAACCATTAAAAACTATTTCCTATGTTTCATCTTAGATCCACAATGCCCCAACCACGAACGAAGTTATTTTCTAGGTCGGTGGCCTTTTTTTGACCTACATAAGTTTTTTAACTTATGAGAGCTTTAAGTTTTTGATGCTCAAGCGATTTCCCCATGTGGTATTCTGCGTGAAATATTTTTAATGGCCATGCTATAGAGAGATTAGAGAAATTGATCTTGGGGAATACTTTAGAAGTTATTGGTGTTCTGAAGTCACCTGCTCAATACGGTTGCAATCGAAAACAAAAATTGAATGCTTTCTATCTGTGGTTATATGACTCTAGAGTTAAGGGCTTAGTGTTTTGACTTTAGGCTGTTTTTATGGCTTTGAAATGGTTGTATGAATTTTTAACTTTGTCGGTTCTTCATTGTCAAAATGTCTTAAATTATGTTGTGCTACGATTACTTAGTCAGGTTTTCTTTTTGAAAAACCTTGAATTCTTCTGAACAGCAAAATTTGAATCAGATGTATTTCTTTAGTTTCTCTATGCCTTTTTCGAAATTTTTTGGGTGGCTTTAGGGTTATATATGTCGTACTGCGATGTTTTTAAGCCGAATTCTCGATGTTGGTCGTAACAGGTTCTTTTTCATTAGAAGATTTTCATGTAAGAACTAACTAATTGTTGGTATGTATTCCTAGTTGATACCCAAGAAGGCCGGTGCAGAAAGAAAGAATGAAATTGTATTCATTGCTCCAAATGGTGAAGAAATTTGCAACAGAAAATTGATGGACCAATATTTGAAATCCCATCCTAACGGTCCAACAATATCGAAGTTTGATTGGAGCATGGGCAAGGCGCCTATAAGATCGGCCAGGATAAGCGTGAAGGTCAATGCAACACCACCTAAAGACGACCCTCCAAAGAAACTGAACAGAAAATCCTCTGGTAATGAGAAGGAGAAGACTACTGTTGAGGATGATTTTCAAGATGAACCCGAGAAAATTATAAAAATGGATGTTGATCCTTCAAACACTCAAGAGAATGCAGCTAGTCGTAAGGCCAAACTAGAGAAAGATGAGATTCTGGAAGTGTGATAAACCACTCCAAAAGGGAAAGAGAAAAAAAAAAGGGCTACGTCAAGCAAGACTCAAACAACTTTCTCCTTAAAGCTAAATGGACGTTTAAGCCACTCAATTACACATGTTTCTTGATAATTATAGGATTAAGTTTTTATAAAATAGAAACTCGGAGGGTCTAATTGTAATTACCTAAAAACTAAAAACCTAATTTCTTCTTTCTCTCTCTCTCCAGCGACGTCTCTCTCTTTCTCGTCGATCTCTGTCTCTCCAGCGACGTCTCTCTCTCTCTCTCTCTCTCGCGGATCTCCCTCTTAGTCTGCCATATCTCCGACCCTCTCTCTCTCCCCGTGGAGCTCAGGTATGGTTTTGTTAATTAATGCTTCTGTTTTTGGCTTGGTTAGTTAAGGGTGAGATTATTTTCCTGTTCTTGGATTGAAAAGGATCGTAGAGACTAGTCGTGGGCTTGTTGCTCGAGAGGGTCTACTTGGCCGAATTGCACGTTTGAGACTCGCTGTTCGATAAAGTGTTATGGCTGGTTTTTTTTGTTTATTTTGTGGGTTGTGTCTAATTATATTGTGTTTGGTTCGAGTTTGAGTGGAGGCTTAGTGTTAAAAAAAGGTTGGGCAAGCTTAAGCTCGTGTCAAGTTTGAGTGTTATGAAGGGTCGAGACCTTGATTGACGGCTTGGACTAAAGAGTACCGGGTGGAAGTTGAGTTGAAGCTTGTAGTAATCTCTTAACCTTTGGATCTGTTAAGTCCTTAGTGTAGTTTGGTTTATTGTGCTTAAACGTTAAGGCATCAAGGCGTGAAGGGGTTAGTCATTGATGCCATTAAGCTGGATCTTTTAGTTGCACTTGGCGTCGGGATGGTAAAGTTGGGCTATCGGCGAGAATTTCGGTATTAGCACCGTCGTACCAACGCATCCCTTAAGTCCTTGAGGTTATTCGTGTTCTCGTTTTCTTACCGTATGTGTTGTTTGTTCTATTGTAGGTTCATAAGCTTACTCGAATGCTCTCCTTGGGGACCGAGCCTCACCCACTCAGTTCTAGTAAACGAGTTCAAGGGACCCTAACCGGGTGTTGTTTGCTATACCTAGAAACATAGGCTTGTTTATTGTGCACGTCTGTATGTGGAATTATATGTTGCTTATCATGCTTTGTGTGTTACAAGCTGTATGTTTCTCTTGTTTGGCTTGTTAGATGCTTGTAGGATTTTTGTTGATTTATGTACAGGTAGGAAGGACGGTAGTTTTGATTCTTGATACTCGTATGCGCTGTATATGTTTTTGAATCCGATGTATATGCGATGTCTGGTTTAATACATGTACTTGCAGGGTATTATGATATGATTATGTATTGTGTGTAGTATGTTATCGTGATGATTTGTTTATGTACTGAGCCCTAGGCGGAAAAGGTGGTAGATTGCTTATGATACGTCTTTCTTCTGTATGTATATGTGTAATAGATTATAGGGTCGTTGCATGCATTGTGTGTTGATGTCAGCGTCGAGTCATTTTTCTTGATAGTGTGAGCATGTCTGCTAGATGGCTTCGACATGTCTCTGTTCCTCCATAAGGTGGTTGCAGGAAATCATAAGGTCTGCTACTATGTGGCACGTTAGGGAACAACTTATAGGAGTGGCCGGACGCGACAACGTTCTCTAACAGACAGAGGTAGTCAGATGTGAGAGATTGTGCTTGTGAAGGGATGGATTGCAACCATCTTGAGAGCGACACGTGACCATCGGGTCTGACCCCAGGGTTATTTAGACATGTTGGATAACCGACCGCGGTCAGGGTTCCGGCAGTTCTTTCTGGTACCTAGGAGCTTCTCAAGATACTAATAGGTTTACACCTAACTATAGCATAGTTGCGAGCACAACAGCATGCACGAGTTGCAAACTGTCAAGCAGAAGTGTGATCCTGGCTTTGGCTAGTGTATCCGCTAACGCTTGGACAGATACTTGAACCTACAGCTGGATTAGCTGCTGGCTGGCTTAGTTTTGTTGGGGAACATGATCAGTTCTTGTTCGCCTCACTCGCGCCGGAAATACCCTTGAAGACGCCCAGGCGTTTCCATCGCTTCTACCCAGATATCAAGGTGCTCCCTCTTATGTGACATAGTCGTATAATTTCTTTTGGGTCGTATGGCATCGTCTAGGGACCTAGTTGTCCTTAAGGGTAGCATAGCCGGGTGATCTTGGATGCATAGGGAGTGATAAGGGAATCAGTCATTCAACCAAGATCCCTTATCGCATGAGTTGGAGCTGGCAACTTGCTAGGCAGTGAGCAGCCGAAATGACTAAGGCATAATCGAGCGCCGTGCTAGCAGGTTGGATCGCTCACTGCTTGGCACAATGCGTGGTATCATACGTGTTCGGATTGACCCCACCGTGCCGGAGGAACTCAGGATAGCCCTTATGTCTAGGTTTCCTATTGTACCCTAAGGGGTCGGATTGTGACTTTGGAGTTTCATGGCATCTGCTGGTGAGACTCCTTGAGTATCGCCACGAGTTTTGGAATGCGTGGCATAGACATCCGAGAGTCGGGACACTTTCCAGTTTGTTTGTGCATGTTATTCTTAGACTTTTGATTAACGCTTGTCTTGTTTTTTATGCTACGTGTACCCCGTGCTGGGTTTCTTACTGAGTTTTCACAGACTCACCCTTTCGTTTTATGTTGGCTATGGATTCAAAACCATAGTTGCACGTACACACCAGGATGGATGACAGACAGTTGAGGATAGACCCGGGGAAAATGTGTCTGTTGTGTTTTAGTTATAGTCATTTACCTATAGTCGAGTTGTAACTCCTTCTGCACGAACTGTTGTAATAACTTAGTTTGAACTGTTTTAGTTTTAAAATTGAGATCTCGAGTTCTTCTTATTTGTTGACTTCCTGGATAGGAAAACGGTTTTGTTTGGAACTTGCAAGGTAGTTTTAAATGCATTATGAAATGTACAGCTTCTGTTTTACAGGTTTTGCAAGTATGAGTTTCCCATATTTTAGGGGAAACTCTGCCGAATTTTTATTAAAATTTTCATGCATTGGTAACTCCCGTGATAACTTCGTAAGCTTTAGTCAAGATAGATCGATGGATCGATGCGGTAGTGTGTAGTTTTGCGAATGTATTTACGGAATAGATAACTTGTAGTAGTCAGATTTAGACTTTAGAATCTGAGCTTTTGTTGCTTTTTGTTACTAGACTTCTTTTTACTGTAGAATCTTAAATTTGGAAGCCATTTCGAATCGAAGTGTGTGAATAATGAGCCGATTAAATCGGTTCTATGAGCGTCTTTCAATTCGATTTTGGCGAAGATTGGCGATTCATTTTTTGAGTGATTTTTTTTGGTTTGGAGTTTTAACACAGTAATTGAAGAATATGCTATTTTTTGTTATCAATTATTTATCTTAGAATCTCATCATTAAACTCATAAATAACATTTATATATTTCATTCACAAATAATTATGAACATATAGACTATTTTCTTGATTTTATCACATTTTTTATATTCAATTCTGATTTTGCAAACCATATATAGAAACAAAATTGTAGATTTTTCAAAATCATGGAGTAGAAAGTCTATATTTTTAAATCATTTATGTATATATAATATTCTATTTATTTTATTTTATTTTGTAATTTAGAATATATCTTTTAATTCAAAATATTATTTTTAATATTAAACTAAGTTTTATTTTATAACTAATTTAGTTAACCACATGAATTTAAAATTATAAATGGAAAATTAAGCTTAACTTAATCCTTGTACCAAACATACGTTAACTTAATACTCAGCTTAACTTAATCCCTGGAACAAACAACATTCAACTTAACTTAATCCCTCCACTAAACACAAATTAACTTAATCCCTCAGGTTAACTTAACACCCAGCTTAACTTAACACCGACTAACTTAACCTTAATCCCTCCACCAAACACGCACTTAAGGCTTCTTAATTATCAACAAATTTCAATATAGTAAATAAAATAAAGAAAGTTCCCATTCAAGTCATCAACATTAAATTCACAAACAACATTCATTAAAGTTGATTCACATGGGTGCTGTTATAGAAAATAATTAATGTTACAATTAGCTTTTGTTTCTTGTCAGTATAAATTAAATGAGGGATTGAAATTGTTTCTAATTAATCTAAGAAAGTGACAATGAAAAAAAAAAATAATAATAAAAAGAGAGCTCTAGATAAACTTAAACTACTTTGGTGTCTATCAACATCCATATGTTATCTCAATTCCTTTCTTTAGTGTTTTATCTTATTGAAATCATGTCAATGTTTCAAAATTGCTACATTAGACTCTAGTACTAAAGTAGAGTTATACATCTTCCAATAATTAAGTATTTTGTCTTTATAGACATAAGAGTAAATATAATAGGTTATTTATAACATTAGATGAATTGAATGGATTCTATAATTTCAAATGTGACATTTACCTTCGCACCCTTTTAAAATAAAAAAAATATTGTCGATGTATCTTAAGCTCTAACTTTAAAACAAAACCAAGGTTGTTTTTTCATTTCTTCAAATCCAGATATTTTATCGACATTTTTCTAATTTAAGCTTTATTTCCATTAGGTTATTGCATTTTTAACAAAATGAGATGATTATTTTTTTGTAATATTTTAAGTGCAACACGTTGTCATTTTGAAATTGTTGCAAAGATAACAAATAAATAAGCGCTCTTTGAATACTTGAAAATTCATCATTTTCAATCTGTAATCTTCTCAATCATGAGAACTCATAAATAAAAGGAATTGCAATTAGAAAGCTATTTACAATATCGATTGTGTTTATGTTGTTATTCCCATGCTTCACTTCATCTGGTAAGTTATTATTAGACAATTCGACTAATTTCGTTAATTATTGATAAAATTCCTTAATTTTTTTAGTTGAAAATGATGTTGATCCTTTTTCACGTGGCAGCAACAGGAGACGCGTTTGTACATTGTAATGGTCGACCATGTTCTATTGCTTATGATGACGTTGCATGCAATGATGACTGCATCGAAATGAATAGCTCTAGATTTTTCTTTCCAAAGATGCCTGGTGATCTTTCTAATGACGAAAAAGTTTGTTGTTGTTATGATTGATCAAGCAACGAACTTTTAAGAGGATGTACTTTTTGTGACAACGTTTTTCGAATTATATTCATCTTTGTTTACTCCTTATCATGTTGTATTATAGTACATTATCAACAAATTATGCATTTGTCTAATAATACAGAAAATCTAAACTTTTTAATATATAAAATATATTCTTGGAAATTATACTCGTTTTACAAATACGAAAATTGAAATAAATTTTAAAACAAAAATTATCTCGCGATGTTAAAGCATATAGCTATAACAATTTGTTATCAAGAAATATAACTTAATGCATTCCTTTTTACTCTCCTTAATCAAACTTGACATTTAGCATACGAGTAATCAATAAATCAAAAAAGCCTATATGAAAGTCAATTTACTTTTTGGGATGGTATTGTAGTAGTGTATTAACCATCGGGCAAACCTATTGTTTTGGAAAATTGTTATAAAATTATCAATTAGATATACTTTTTGGGATGTTATTATCTTAGTCTAGTAAACAAAACTACCAAATGGCCAAAATGTTGTAGCAGAAACATTGTTGGAGAGTGTTGTCTAAACTTAACAATAAAACGTGTCTATCATAATTATGTGTGTTATTTAAAAAAAATAAAAACTTCTTTTTACAATTGGTGATTCTTACAATCCGTCAAAGTTAATATCTTAACCAACGATTGAAAAATACGTCGAAAATTTATATATTTTATCAACGATTCTTTTCCACGAAGTTTTTTAATGAATAGTATAATGTTTCTTTAGAAAAAGTATTTATCGAACCTCATTAACAATCAAATAAACTAAGTAATGTTTGATCGAAATATATATATATATTTTTTTATTATTATTATTATTATCAAGAATTACAATATAGATAAAATCCAGATACAAATTATGAAATTCATAAACTTTTTCTTGTCTTAACTACCTGAATCAAAGTCACTTAAGGCTTCTTAATTATCAACAAATTTCAATATAGTAAATAAGAAAAAAGAAAATTCTAATTCATGTCATCAACATTAAATTCACAAACAACATTCATTATTATTGATTCACATGGATGATGTTATAGAAAATAATTAATGTTACAATTAGCTTTTGTTTCTTGTTTGTACAAATTAAATGAGGGATTGAAATTATTTCTAATTAATCTAAGAAAGTGACAATGAAAAAAAATAATAAAAAGAGAGCGCTACATAAACTAAAATTACTTTGGTGTCTATCAACATCCACATGTTACCTCAATTTCTTTAGTGTTTTATCTTATTGAAATCATGTCAAAGTTTCAGACTTGCTACTATTGATGCCGAAAATTGGTCAACGGATATCCACAGTAATTATTTGTTTACCTCAGGACGAAAAGGCTGCAAAAAAACAAAATTAGGATACACTGGTGTGGTGTGAGCCACAGGGCCTCCGATGCCTAAGTCAGTAAGAGAATTAACAGAATAATTTAGTGGACTTTAGAATGACTTAAGGGTAGTTAGCTTCGGATCATTCGGAATGAAGATTGATATGACTCTTATAGCAATCGATTTCATAACAGCTGCAACTCACTAATGGGAAACTTAATGGATGGCCATTTAGAAACGTTCGTCCTCAAGCCGGGTGTTAATTCCGACATAACTCCTGACCGTTACCCTTTAGGGGTGTAACGGCTTTGACTCCGAAGTTACTTGGACTCGGTAAACGTTGGCGGGTTCTCACCTCTATGGCCGACCCCTTAGGGGTGCAACCTTCTCGTTGTAGTGCTAGGACGCCACGAGTGTGCAACGTCCCTTAGCGTTACTTTAGACTCGGTCGACTTATCCACAAGAAAGTTCAAACCTCCATGACTAATCCACTAAGGTTAACCTACTCGATCGTCTTTCTTAGAGGTCGGTTTTGGACTCGCTCAACCCTTACGTATTCTCTCCTCAACGACCAACCCACTTGGGCTGACCTACTTGTTGTAACGGGGGACACTAGGGGGTGCGACGCCTCCATACAATACTTGGACAAGGTCAACTCGTCCAGAGAGCATCCTAACCTCCAGGACCAACCCACTCGGGTTGGCCTACTCGTTGTAACAGGGGACGCTACGAGGTGCAGCGCCTCTATACGTTACTTGACCTTGGTTGACTCTAGGGAGAGTCCTAACCTCCATGATCAAACCCACTCGAACTGACCTACTTGTTGTCGGACCCGAGGAGGGTGAGGCTGCAAGGGCCGAGCCCGGGGGTCTCGACCTTCCTTGGCCGACCCCAAAGGTGTCAGACTTGCTTGGCTGACCCTCGAGGGGTCAGTATGGACTCGACTGACTCTCGGAGGGTTGTGGCATCAATTTGGCCGACCTCCAAGGGGTCGGTAGTGGTGAAGCCAACACCCGGGGGGTTGGAAATGGTGAGGCTGACCTCCGAGGGAGTGGCAATGTACTGGATGAACCCCGGTGGGTCAGCAAAGGTGTTGGCTGACCCGCGGGCAGTCGGTAATAGTGTTGGCCGACCCCCGTTAAGTCGGTAAGGGAGTAAGCCGACCCTCGGGGGGTCGGTGTGGGGAGATTGACAAGGGTGTTGGCTGTCCCCGGGGGTGTCGACAAGGAGTTGGCTATCCCCCAGAGGTCAGCATTGGACTTGGCCGACCCTATTGGGGTCGAGGCCTTCATTGTTTCAACCTCTAGGGGGCGGCGTTGGCTTATTTGTCCTTCGTGAGTGTCCCAATCTCTTTCAAGTTTTTTGGGATATTTTAGCCTACAACACTACCTGACGATTCATTTTCGAACTTACTTTGTTGCCGGAATTTGAAAAGTAGTTCGTTGTTAAGAAGGTTCTCTCTTTAGAGTGTCAGCTGTTTAGGCATTCTTTCCTAGAAATTTGGCCAAGTAGGCTACCTTTGCCCGTTAGAGCACTCTTTCGAACTTTTAGGCTACTTAGGCTCCCTTTGCAGGGACTTGCCTTTTTCAAGCGCATTTTCAAACTTTTAGGCTACTTAGGCTCCCTTTGCAGGGACTTGCCCATTTTAAAGCGCCTTTTCAAAATTGAAGGTTCCTTAGGCTCTTTTGGCAGGGACTCGCCTTTTTTTCCCTAACTTTGTTATTAGCAAATAATCTTTTACTTTGGCTCTTATGAACCCTTCGTCTAATTACGAAACTGAGTCCTACCACCTTAGCCTCCTCTTTTCAAAAGTGGACTTGGCATAAGGTTTTTTGTAGTCGTAGGTGGCTTCCAACACTTAGACCGTATTTTTTGGAGTCCACGACCTGCAGGCTCCTTTAGTGGTTGGGATCTTCTTCCCCTACTTTTAGGACTTCCACCACTGGTATGGTGGACCTTACTTCGAAGAACTTCCCGCTTCCTTATAGCTTTTGGATCGCAGCCCTTTCTGCGTCTTGCTTCCATTTCTTGGTACCTTCGAGAGAACTTGCGCCATACGCGCTACTCTTGGTCTTCTAGCATCGATCCATTCAAATAGGACTTAACCCATGCTTGTGAGACTGAGGGTGTTACTGAGGTCGCCTTGGCTGACTTTCGGACTTCCGCTAAGATGGTCCAAAATCTTGTTGATTGAACTTACAAGGACGACTCATCTACCCTCATTTGGCTTTGTCAGGAGTTTGACTTTTTCTAAAGTGAAGTTGTATAATGCCTCACACTTAGTCAATTTAGTTAAATGGCTCTTCTGCCTTTGTAACTTTGGAGAACGACTTTGGTGCAGCTACTACTGGTTGGGCACCAGACCGAATTAAAGAACGGGTTACCTATGGTACCTTATTGTCTCTCTCCAAGTCTTTTTGCGCCACTACAGTAGCAGAGGTCACTGACCCATCTTTGCCGGCCTTCGAGTCCAGACTTCCTGGTGATCCAGTGCAGGTTGCTCGTGACTCTCGCCTCTCCCTAGGTGCGTCTAAGAATAACCTCTTGGTTCAGGCTCTTCCAGCTTGGACCGAATCTATCCAAGCCGGACTTAGTAGGCCTAGTTCCAGCGAGTGCTTCACTAGATAACATTGTTGCTTTACTGTATTCCTCTTCTTTATAGCCACACATATATCTATGTATGTAAGCTAACTTGTTAACTTTGTATTTGCAGACCTTCATGCACTTTGCCTCGGCTTCCTGTCACCTCACACCCGCTCTTCTTTGTCCACTAACTTTGAGAAGCAAAAGTGGGAGCTGGCACAGGCTCGAGAAGCTCAGCGAATTGCCAAAGTTGCCTTAGCCAATTTTTGGACTTCGACTAAAGCGATCCAAAGTCTTGCTGTCTGCACATGCCAAAAGGACATGTCTGCCATTGCTCGCCTTCGCTAAATATTGGCTTCTACTAAAGAAAAGCTGAAGAATGCCTCTTACTTGGCTAAACTCGTGAAGAGCTCTTCTACTCTAGTAATTTTTTAGAACAATGTCGGTGAGGCTGCCATCGGCTGGGCACTAGACCAAATTCAGGAGGGAGTTAGCTATGGCAACCTCCTTCCCCTTTTTTTGGTTTCTTCGTTCCAGCACTGCAAAAAAAGTCAGCGACCTTTCCTTGCTATCTTTCGAATCTGGAATTTCAAGTGATCCAGCCAACGCCGCTTGCTACGACTCTCGCCTCTTCCAAGGCATTCCTGAAAGAAGTTGGGCCCTTCTAGCTAGGACAACTCCTGCCAAAACCGGGCTCAACCGACCAACCTCTAGTAGGCGCAGCTCTGAGTGGCCTTGATGATTTTTTCGTTGCCTTGCTTTTACTTAAAGCATTTTACTTTGCAGTCTTTGTCTTTCCTCAAGGTTGTAACTAGAGATTTTGAAATTTGAATGAATAAAAGCTCTTGATTTTATTCTCTCTATCTTGCTTACCCCCAATTTAAGTTTATGACAACATAATCAATATACTTAAATTAAGACAGCTTTTTGAAAGTTTGAAAAATAACACTTTATTCACTAACAACTTGATTTACATTCTATTGAACGTACTTTTTTAAGTGTTCTACACTCAAAGGATGGAGGATCTTATACCTGTCTATGTCCTGGAGGTACTAGGTGCCCTGGATGTGCCCCATAGGCGACCTGGTACGGTCCTTCCCAATTTGCCTTAGGACTCCACTGTTAAATTCCTTTGTGTTTGACATTATCCTCCTTGCACTAAGTCGTCAACTTAGAAGCGGTTTGCCTTGACTCGGGAGTTGTAGTACTTAGCAATGCAGCCTTTGTACTATGTTACCCTTATGTGGGTTGCATCCCTTTTCTCTTCTTGAAGATTTACACTCATCCGCAACTGTTGGACATTTTGAGTTGGATCAAAAGACACTACGTGTAGGGATTGAAGTTCTACCTCGACTGGAATCATGATTCCCGCCCCAAAGACTAGTGAGTAGGAGGTTTCGCCCGTTGATGTCTTAGGTGAAGTGCGGTACGCCCGCAACACTTGCTAGTTAGGACCTTCGACGAATGCCTCTAGATGGCAGCGAACCTTTGGCACTTGTCGCATATCCAAGTATACTTCTTGGACTCTTCGGCCATGATCCACTAGTAAGTAGTTTTCAAGAATCTGTTGATCGTAAGTAGCCCAAATGTAGCTGAAATAGATATAGGAAACGTTAGTAATAAACCAATGTAACAAAGTTGTTATAATATTTAAAAAGAATATAGTACTTACAAAATGTAACAAAGAATGAGAGTATTGCCAATCTCTTCCATCTCATAATACTTCAAAATGTCTTCTCTAACAAGGAAGCAGTTGTATCAAAATCCAAACATATTCTCTGTAAGATCAGTTGACAACATGTCGCTATCACTCATACTATATATAACAAAGTGATAAACCAACTTGATTGTGGTAGGAAGTGTCATGCCTGATTGATGAGATTGTGTATCTCATACAACCTTCTTACCTTTGTTTGGAATTGACGGCTATGACAATAAATTTAATCTATTATTAGTAAACTAATAATGTGGAACATACTATAAAGAGGAAATATAAAATTAAATACCTCTTTTGATACATTGGTTATCTTAATAATCCATGCACGAGGCCATGACACAAAATTGTTGACGACTTGTCCAATGTATTGAAGCTCGACGTTTAGAGGAATTTGAAGTTCCAAATCCTTGTTATTTCCAATTATTAAATGCACCAGAACACATGCGTTGTACTCTCCTAGTGGAAGATCATGAATCTTAGCGGGTGCACGCTCGATTCATACACTATGCCAACGACAACAATGTTGTCAACATTTTCAATGGCAAGTTGGCATGCCACACCCTTCAAAGAAACACATAGTTAAAAACATAATCGGGGGTGATTGATCGTGATTACTTTCCCTACAAGGAGAGCAACCAACTTAGCTAACACGTCCGTGATGCTCGGGTGTTCCCATACTATCATTTGGACGAGCTATTTTGAAAAAAGCAGATGGAGATAGAAATTGACCAACGCCCCTAACACGTCCTCGGTGTTTGGGTCTTTCCAAGGCTTCAGTCAAAATATATGCACCTCGATGTGCATTTCCCAACTTATTTTGAAATGAAAATATTTTCAATTAATTATAATTTATCCTTCAGAGATTTGAAATGTTAATTGAACTATCAATTAAACATCCTTACAATTCGATTGGAGGCTTCAACCGTGGCTTCATCGACATGCTCTTTATTCTTTCCCTTTCGACCTTTCATCCATAGTAGTGCACGTGAGGATGGATCGATTTTAATATTTACACCCTAAATCTACAAAACAAAGAATCAGTAAAGTGGAAGAAAATAATCATAACATATAATATATTAAGGTTTAGAATTCTTACTAGCTCATGACCAAGTTGGGCATGACCCTTTCTAGCCATATGGTAAGGATATTTAATAAGATTTCATCTCTCGTTTTGTTCCTCACTATTTTTTTGTGTTTAATGAACACATTAGTAATATGCTAAACATTAAAATAATATACAAAATACAAAAGAATTAATTAGTTACCTTAAATTCCTATGATAATCTAACATTTACAAAATTATCTCATTGTTTTTGTGTGATGTATGCGTATTTTGTAGGCGGGTGGACTAACTTCTCATGGTCCATGTTTATAAATAGTGTTATATAATCTTTGGTGAGAATATATCTAAACGTTCTTAATGTCCTCGCCATAGACATCATGATCCTATGTTTGGACATAGGATCCACCTGAAATGACATCTGTTTAAAATAGAATAAAATCGGGTTAGTTATAGTATGTAATACATGATAATATTTAGTTAAGTTAGTATTTACCTCTATGCAATCCCAAAAATTCTCTTTTAATTGATCGAGGACAGCTGCCCAAGTATTGTAGGTGAGAGGTGTATGTGATCTGACACATACACCAATATAACTACGGAGTTTTTTCGCACTATCTCCGACTTCTTGACCCATTGAGTTATATTGAACTACTTACCGCTCTCCAGCCATTTGTTACTGAGCGAGATCACGTAAGACTGTCACGTCTTTAGTGAACCTGTTTCAAGCAGGTGTGTCACGGGTGTACCATCATCATGATTGCTATCCGTGCTATACATGGTGTCAATCTACCCAACAGAGAGAAGCTATGTTAATAAAAATAGATAATTGGTTAAATTATTATCAGAATGATTAATATTTAAGTGAACGAGTCATTATCACAATCACTAACCTATTTATTAATCCATGAACCCTCACAATCATTTCTAGTATAGGTGAACAAGTCACCATCAATAATATTAGGCAATGTTTAGATGACCCCTTACCCACAATCTTGGTCGGTATCAACTTCACCATGAACATGATCTTCAACCGATCGATGAGGATCAAGTGGATCTTTTATACAGAAGACTTGATGCGCTTGAGTGCTAAAATTAAGGAGTTGGATTTATGTCAAATGCGATTAAGGTCTACTGTTGTAAATCCAATGTCGTCTACGTTAATTCCAAACTTATTTTCCACCCAATCACAATTAAATAAAACGACTGTAAAATTATGATAATCAAGTTCCCAAATTTCTTGAATTACGCCATAAAATGTCATTTTTGACATAAGGGGATTTTTGTCCTTCGAACTAAAAACCTGTAAAGTTTGTGCCGTTATCATAACTCCACTATTTTGCACACTTCTAAGATCATCTCGTTTTTTTTGTATGATATTGAATACCATTGACCATATAACTATTATAAGTGGTTACTTCTGAATGAGGTTCATGTGATACCCACCTTAACATAGATAATATAGAATTGTTTGGAACCCTTAAAACGAGCCCAACACGATCACACAACCAAGTACAAAATTTTCGATTATGTTCGTCTTGAAGCCATTTTTTATTTTTAGACCTAGTAGGATTCAATTTAGACAACATTTGTATGTGTTGATCTACAAATGAAAGCACAACGTCTAAGTTATGTAGTACATACAAATGTACTTGATGAATCATATTCTTAGTTGGTGTTTTATAATTCGCACACTCTCTCTCTTATTGAATCATATACATACAAACGTCTAAGTTTGTGTTCCTCCCCTTCACGACAGACTCTCTCTCTTATTGAACCTCTCTCTTTCTCAGACGCCCTCTCTCTCCCTCAGTTTTCCATCTCTCGCCGATCTCTCTCTCTATCTCTCTCTCTGACATTCTCTCTCCCTTGCGACTGCCTTCTCTCCCGTTCGTCTCACGTCATGGAGCTCAGGTATGGGTTCTTATCAATGTTCTGTTTTTTGGCTTGGTCATCTTCGGGTATGTTTGGGTTAGTCTAGTTCTAAATCGTGGTGAAGTTGTGTTTGGTTTGAGCAGCAAAGTCGAGAGCGAGATGGTTGTTTAAGTTGTAGTCAAGTTAGGCTTGAGTAGTGTTTCCTAGGGTTGTTGTTTCTGCTTTTCAAGCAGCAATTTTATGGATTTGCTCTTCGTTTGGGTTGTGCTACCATTTTAGGGGTAACTCTTCAAGCTTGGCTTGTATGGTGTTCGTTATTTTTGTTTCTACTAGTAGAATAAAATGTTATGTTTGCTAGTTTGACTGTTGAGGTGTTCGTTTTTCTGAGGCTGAGTAATGTGAAGTAGTTTTATTGTTTTGTTGAGCTTGGTTTAAGTTGGATTGGAGGTTTATTGTTAGGAAAGGTTTGGCAAGCGTAAACTCGAGTCGAGTTTGTATGTTAAGAAGGGGCTAGTTCTAGTTTGTATGCTTAAAGAGTTTCTTGGTGATTTATGTACATGTATAAAGGATAGTAGTTTTGATTCTTGATACTCGTATGCTGAATATGTTTTAGTATCTGAAGTATATGCGATGTCTGGTTAAATACGTGTACTTGCAGGGTTTTACAATATGATTATGTATTGTGTGTAGTATGTTGTCGTGATGATCTGTTCTTATGTACGAAGCCCTTGGCGAATGAGTAGGTAGATTGTATATGATACGTCTTTCTCCTGTTATGTACATGTGCAATAGATTGTATAGTCATTGCATGCATTATGTGTTGAAGTGCGTGTCGAGTCTTTTTCCATGATAGTGTAAGCATTTCCGCCAGACGGCCTCAACATGTCTCTGCTCCACCATAGGGTGGTTGCAGAAGACCATAGGGTCTGCTGCTACGTGACACGTTAGGGAATGACTCATCGGGGTGGCCGGACGCGACAACGTTCTCTAACGAACAGAAGTATTCATATGTGAGAGATATGCTTGTGAAAGGATGGATTGCAACCATCTTGAGAGCGACACGTGACCACCGGGTCTGACCACATGGTCTTTTAGACGTGTTGGGTAGCCGACTGCGGTCGGGGTTCTCGAGTCCTTTCTGATACCTAGGAGCTCCTCGAGATAATATTGGGTTTACACTTAACTATAGCACAGTTGCGAGCACCGCAATATGTAGGAGTTAAAAACTGTCAAGCACAAGTATGATCCTAGCTCTGGCTAGTGTATCCACTAACTCTTAGACAGATTCTTGCACCTACAGTTGGATGAGCCACTGGCTGGCTTAGTTTATGGAGGAACTTGATCGGTTATTGTTCGCCTCACTTGCGCCAGAGATACCCTAGAAGACGGCAGTCGACTCCATAGCTTGTGCTATGTATCAAGGTGCTCCGCCTTACGTGACATGATCGTGTAATGGCTTTTCGGGTCTATGGCATTGGTCGAAGACCTAGCTGTCCTTAAATGTAGCATAGCCAAGTGATCTTGGATGCATACGAGGTGATAAGGGAATCAGTCATTGGACGAAGATCCCTTATCGTATGAGTTGGAGCTGGCAACATGCTAGGAAGTGAGTGCGACGCTAGCAGGTTACCCAACTTGCTAGGTAGTGAGCATTCGAAATGGCTAAAACATAAGTAAGCACCGCGCTAGCAGGTTCGACGCCGTGCATGGTATCTGACGTGTTCGGATTGACCCCACCGTGCCGGAGGGATCCAAGATAGCCTGGACGACTATAGTGTATAGCCCTTGTGTATAGGCTCCCTGTTGTATCCTAAGGGCTCGGGTTATGACTTCAGAGTTCCACGGCATCGCCTGGTGAGACTCCTTGAGTATTGCCACGAGTTTTGGGAAGTGTGGTACAGACACCCGAGAGTCGGGACACTTTCCCATTTGGTTGTGCATGTATTCTTAGACTTTTGATTAACGTTTGTCTTCTTCTGTATGCTGCGTGCACCCCATGCGGGGTTTCTTACTGAGTTTTCATAGACTCACCCCTTTGTTTTATGTTGGCTATGGATTCAAAACCATAGTTGTAGGTATGCACCAGGATGGATGATTGAAAGCTGAGGATAGACCTAAAGGGGGACATGTTTTGTTGCGTCTAGTTTTAATGGAATTTTCTATAGTCTTAATGCATCTTTTCCTACACGAACTATTGTAATAACTTCGTTTTAAAATGTTTTAGTTAAGCAACCGAGATCTCGGGATTTATATTTATGTTTAAAATTGTTGACTGCCTGGATAAGATAATTGTTTTGTTTGGAACTTGCGGGGTCGTTTTAAATGTATTTCGATATGTCCAGGTTATGTTTTACAGGTTTTGTAGGTATGAGTTTCTCATATTTTAGGGGAAACTCTAACGAAATTTTCTTTAAAATTTTCATGCATCGGTAACTTGTGTGCTATAACCTAACGGTTATGGATCGGGTTGTTAAATTTAACATCAAATATTTATGCTCATTGACCAACCATGGAGGTAGATTGTAAGTAACCAACATCAATGGCCAACAACTATATCTAGTACTTTGGTCTCCTTATGGATTCACACCATCTATTAATAAGGCTAGACGAAAATTCCTCAATTCTAAACTAAATTCGAGTCATGTTTCCTCTATTTGTTTCCATGAGAGTGTATCGTTGGATATCTTATATTCCATCGGCCCGTCGGTCAATAGCATGCCACGTCAATAATTTTGAAGTTTCTTTACTTCGAAACATTCTTTCAAATCTTGGAATGGGAGAGAAATACCACATGACTTTGACTAGAATATTGTTACCCCTACTTGCGCATTCTTCCGAACTTTCCATCTTGATGTTCCACATGTAGGACACAATTCGGCATTACCGAGTTCTTTTCGATACAAACAACTTATGTAGGCATGAATCTTTTCAGAATTCATTCATAATGTACTTAAAATGTTCTTGGCATAATAAGTAGATATCAGAATTTCATTAGGACAAGGCAATAGAACGCTCAATAGTTCTAACAACTCTGTGAAACTCTTATCGCTTCATCCAAACTCTGCTTTCAAATTACAATGATTAATCAATGCAGATATTTTAGTAAAATTATTACAATTTGTGTATATGGTTTCTTGGCATCCTCTAATGATTGATCAAATATTGGCGATTTGTCGTTAAAATAATCGCGTGCAGCCTCAAACATACGTATATTGTCATCCAAATCCTCATTTATAATTTGATCCATTGGAACGTCGTTTTCAATATTGATTTTTTTCCTCGATATAGACTCTCCATGCCAATTCCACTTGTCATAACTTTGATCGATACAATTTACAAATAAATGGTCTCTTACTACAATCACATTTTGGTACTTGGCATTCACACATTTCAAACATGGACAACAAACAACATTTAATCCTTTGGAATGTTGTAAAGCATTTTCTATAAAACTCTCAACTCCTAAACTATATTCTTTTGACATTTGATCCTTAAGCATCCACAACTTATCCATATCCCAAATAAATGGTCATCTTTGGTGTCAGTTTTTTAGAAGGGAGAAATGGTGTTGGTTTTTTTAAAAACATGGATATTTGGTGTCGGTCACCTTTGGTGTCGATCAGACCGACACCAAAATTCCAGATCGATACCAAATGACCGACACCAAATATCCGTGTTTTTAAAAAAAATTTGGATTCATCGTCATCTTTTCCCTCTTTTGTAATAGTGACTGTTAAAGGGTAAATGACTTGTGCGATTTGTGGAGACAAAAAAACATCTATTTATTTACCAAAAGATAAACAGATGGTGTATCTCAAACATAAAAAATATTTACCAATGACGTAGCTCTGATATCGAAGTTGGCATCAAAGAGAACGTGAAAGGGCAATTCCAAGAGCCCATTAATGTTTAAATAGAGGTACATTCTATATATTTTTTAATTTCAGTGTATATATGTATTAATATATAAGTAATTAATTCATTTCAGTGTTAACTTGCTATTGAGTCGATAGATAACATTGTTGCCACTAACACAATGTATGAGTAAAGAGGTGCATTTAGCAAAATACATGACATGCGTTTTGGAAAATACAACGTGCGGGTGATGAATGATATAATTATACATGGCAATGAAAATTTGGAACTCTCTATTCCTTTGAGCGAAGAACTGCAATTCCCCGAACAAGTCATTAACACATTAGTTCCATGACCTCGTGCGTGGGTGGTCGCCTCAATTGCATCGTAAATAATATAAATGTGTATTTTAGAATTATATGTTTTTTATCTCACATGCATAATTATACAAATTAATATTTACAATTTTTATCACTGCATTCTAAGTCTAAGCATTCTAAGAATGACCATTCAAATAAGGAACTGTCACAACTTTCTGTATCAAATAATGGTAAGAAGGCTTTTTCGACAAAGTCCCAACATTTAAAACAATCATACGAAACAATGCTACATTTAATGTTGAAAGTAGTGTATAGATATGCACAGATGAGTATGGACCAAAAAAAAGATAATACAAATTCCCATGACACCAAACTTGGTCATGTCTCAAAAATTTTACATTATTGATCATGACAACATCATCCAGTATAGGAAGATGAATGAAACTGGTTATTATTAAAAACATACGATGCGACTATACTGAGTAGTTATCTGGTATGTGATCATGCTAGTTTTGCCTATTTTCAAGGGATAGTTGAAGAAAGTTGTTTGAATATACTCAATAATTATCTCCATATTTATAGTTTAACACCTTACATAAATACACAAAGAAAATATTGAGAGTAAAAGATTGGAGTGTGGGCAAGCTACATTGGTAGTCATTTATCCATAAAGTTTTAGTTATTCATGTATTATTGT